>OVAU01000612.1:0-19108 GCA_900406315.1 Biscutella laevigata subsp. laevigata
GAGGAGATCTCGCCAAACGCAGAACCACCAAGGAGAACACCAACCTCCCAGACAACGCCGCACCGAACCCACCAACGGCTAAGACACACCGGAGAGACGCCTGTGCCGAAGAGCCGCTAGCTAGTAACAGAGGAAAACGCCGGAGAAACCAAGGGAAAGCGCCGGAGATCCACACCACCGCTATACACGACCAAAGACGAAGAAACTAAAAGAAAAGAAGAGGGGTACCGGCGGCGGTGCTAACGGAGCCACCGGTGAAACAAGCACAGATGAGAGCGGCGGCGAGTTGAGAGGGAGAGAAAAACAAATTAGGGGTTTTTTTCCGTTGTAAACCACCTAACAAATGAATTCTCACGTTTGTATATCATATATTGATGTTATTTTGGTTAACCGATTCGAACCTAAAGACCAAGAAACATTATAAAGAGAAATTGAATTTTAATTTTGATTTTTCTGGTTTTCTTTCATTTTAATTTCTAAACCTAAGTGAAGACAATCAAAACTACTAAGAATAACCTAATAAAAAATGATTTCAAAATAAAAAAGAATCATTTTTTTTGGTAGGCAAAAGGGAAATTCACCTTTTTGAAAGAATATAATAAAATCTGAAAAGTAAATTACAATGTGTCTGGGCAATGCCCCACCATTTGTTAAGTTTTATGAGTTTTCAACTTACAATCAATTTTCAATAAGTGGATTGACTTATATCCTTTATATATTAGTTAAGATCTCTTCCAACTTCCGATATGGGACATTGATCCCTAATATCACTTGCATCTGACAACAAATCAAATAAACGAAGACCTAAATCAAAAAAAACGTATAGTTAGCTAACTCATCGACTAAACGGTTAGTTTCTCTATTCACATAAATTATTCGGACAATCCAATCCCTTTCAATCAAGTCTTGGTACAAGCAAACCAGAAACTCCGGAGGATGCGCATCGCCAACCCCAGTCGCCAAACAAAAAGAATCATTGACGAATGCTTTACTTTATACGACACTGTTTTCAAGTTGGGCCATTCTACAAGGCCCATCCTCAAGAAAGCCCATGAAATAATTACATCATGCTCTAATCTTTACGGCTTTACCTATAATATAAAAATAAATTAGATTTTCTTAAATTCGCATAATAAAGATTAGTTTAATTTCTCGACTATCCTAATAAAGTGGCATCAGTGTTGATTTCTCTACAGTCTCCATCTTCAGCTATACGTAACTTGTCTCAATAGCTATTGATGTTTTTTGTCAGGTTATCTTTTGTAGTTTCTCTGTTTCTGGGGTCTTCTCTGTATATCGCCGACTTAGTTTTTCGAGGTTGAGTTTCAACAGCCAACTTTATGTTGTTTTTCCGTGTTCCAAAAACGAATCCTACCATATATTCATCCTTGGTTTTAATATATTTCTAAGATGACAAAAAGAAAAAAAAGAAGAAGATTAGTTTAATTTCCTTACCCAGAAAAATGGATTCAACTGTTTTCTAGAAGTTAACGAAAATCTCAAATCATGCAATGCTCTTGATCTTAAATACTGTTATTATTATTAATTAGATGGGTGTATATATATAAGTAGGAAGAGAATAATAGGCAAAAGGGCTCAAACCCCAGAAACCAAAGTCTCTCTTCCTCTGGTAAGGTTGCTTCATTTACAATTCTAAGTGATGGAAATAAGAATTAAAAGAAACAGATGTCATTAACCAAGTCTCTGAAGATCATCCTCTCGATATCTAGCACTATCCCTGGAGTTTCTCCTTCAAAATCCTTCAAGTTAAGGCCTTGACTTTGCAGGTCTTCCCATTTGATGTCTTTGTCGTCGTCCTCCAGGATACATTTTGAGTTGTTTTGTTGTAACCTATCAATCTCCGAACACACAGTCTGCAGAAGTTGCTCCTCTTTTGATTTTTTCTCCTTTGTTTTTGCCGGGTTTGCAGTTAAACACGGTTTGGTACATCCTTCTGCAGCGAACTTCTGAGCTAGAATCTCGTTAACGGTATCGAAAACGAGTTTTCTCCTGATTATCTCAGTTGGGTTTGTTTGCTGTTGTTTGAATCCTCTGTGTTTATTGTTCAGTAGAGTCATATTGCTGGCCTTGTTCTGTTCCAGGATGAAGAACAGTCCAGGATTGATCGGGAGGCGCGTTTGGTAGAGCTGAATGCTTATCATGCTGTATTCAAGATCTCTTAGAAGCCCTGACGCCAACAATATCTCCGAGATGTACTTGTGGTCGCCGCTTTTAAAGTCTGCACCTTCTTCAGGGAAGCACTCTAGGAGATCGGAGTCTGGCTGCATTGGACCTTGGTTTTTCTCAGGCAATAGTATGGATCTGCAGAAGCTGGTAGGCTTTTTTGTCCATTCAGATTCTTCAGAACGTTGAGCATCGTCCTCTGTGGTCAGATAACAAGAAAATGTGAGCAATTTTACCCAAACCAACCCATGTAGTTAAGAGTTAACATAAATGAACATGTAACTTGTATACGAACTAGTTACTAATCAGTTGAAGATTACGTAGGAGTAAGTGTCTCACCTTTAAAACTAAGGGATATCTTCCTCACAGGTGATGGTGAATCCTCTTCATCGAAGGCTGCTGCATCAAGAACTGAAACTGGACTCGGTTGTTCAACGGTTACTTTCAGAGGTTTCAGTTTGATTCCAAATTCTGGACTCTGCATTGGTAAAAAGAAGAGAATCGGTTAATGAACAATGTTGATAAAGATTTATGAGAGCAGAAAGAAAGAGATCTATTTATACCCTTTGTTTTGGGGTTTGCAGCTCTGGGAAGTCACAGTCCCTCCCCAACCTCTGTCTGCTTGTAACCTCCATGTCAACATTGGATCCCAATCTTATGTTTCTGTCAGATCTTATGCTTCTCAATTCACTCCTTGCATTGCTTAATCGGTCATCAGGTTGCTGAAGAGTGCTGCGAGGTTTTCTTCTCGGGGAGGCTGACTCTGTTAGCTGCTTTTGGATCTTGCCAGGTTCTGATTTTGGAGTTGTGGGTCGAGACTGCCTCTCGAACCCGAGCTTTTTAGCCTGTGTTCTTGGGCTGACACTCTGCTGTTGGCTCGTACCTCGCTTGGTCATGGAAGAAGATTCTGAAGCCAAAGCTTGCCTCGAGCGTAATGTTTTTGTGGTATTGCTCTTCACCAAATCGAGTTGGCCCATGTGAAGTCCTGGCCTTGGGGTTAAATCCATTGCGTTCTGCTTCCCCGAGCTGACTTTTCGGGTTTGTCTAGAGTTGCCATTGTGTGGGAGATAAGAGATGGGAACTGGAGCCGCTTGTTTCATAACAACGATTGATGAAGATTTGAAGTTCATGGCTGGACTTGTTGCAGTTGGAACTGGCTGGTGAGTTCTCTGCATAAGAGTGGTTGTCCTCAAAGTACTCTCATCTCTGCTTCCATCCATAGACTTTTGTGTCTTTTCCATCGCCTCGAGTATTTGCTTAAGAGCTCTGAGATCTTTTCCCGACTTCTTGAACTCCAATTGCGTAAGCCGCTTCTGGATTTCACCATAAACTGTTGGTGCAGCGTCGCCTGCTTTCGTTTGCTTCCATGGAGCTGGTTCCATTGGAAACTTGGATGCAGCTGCAGGTATCTTCTTGATTGAGCCAACGCTTCTAGATCTCTGTAGAACTGTTGGTTCCACTCTGGACATTGGCCTAGGAGAGTCGCAAAACCTGTTCTCCTTTCTCTGTTCAGTATCATAATTATCTGCAGTGTCTTCAAGACCCATCAGTTTTGCTACAACACTCGAATTCGCTCTTCTGTGACTCATTGCTGCAGGTTCCTCCAGTGCTCTTGGACTCCTAAAAGAACTCGATCTACTATCCAAAGACAACCTCGGTGTCTCTTTCAACTTCGAGCCTGCTTTGTTTCTCATGTCCCTCTCGTCATAAGAAAGTCGATGAGTTTCCTTAGCCTTTCCTCTTCCTTCATTCCACTCAGTAGAGCTTCGACATGGCGAACGCAGTGATGATTCTTTGAGCAACAACATGCTAGTTCTAGCTGAATTGGGCTGCTGTTGCTGCTGAGTGAAGGCTACTTCTTCACCTCTGGCTCTTATTTCTCTATTAATAGAGCCTTTCACAAGCTCCTTTAGATCATAAGGTGGCTCAATTTGAGAAGCCGTGGTACTGACTTCTGCAGATGAGAAGCTTGAGGAGCGTGGAGAAGACGAAAACGAAGGCCTTGAAGAAGATTCAGAAGAGACTCTATGCTTCTCCTTTGCTGCAGACTTCTTCTTCTTCTTGGTACTCATCTCCTGCAATTTCCAATAAAAGTGTCTGAGTTTTTATCTCTTTTCCGAAATTCTCATCTGTTAGATATGAGTAAAAGATTAGGTTCTTACCGATTCTTTATCACTTTCCATGTTAATTTCAGAGACAAGATCTCTTCTATCTCCTGCAAAAAGAGCAACATGTTCTTAGCTATTAGCCCATAACTTCTAGTGAAAATACTCTGTTTCTTTGTGGTCCTAAACATCGAACTCAGATTTTGTAAGAGAGAGAGAGTAGTTTACCTGGAAGCAAAGACTTGTCTACATCGCCGGAGATCGAGTCTGGTCTAGCCGGATAATGTTGCCGGTAAAACACTTGTAAGAACCCATTCATGCATCCAAACTGTTTATTCAGATTTGGATTCTCCTCAGACAAGTTACACAGGATCTTTGCAGACATATTCTCTTCTTCTTATCTCAGAAAGGACTTTCACAAACTCAAGTTTTTCTTCATATACTCTGTTTGTTGCAGTTTTCTTTCTCTGTTCTGGATTTAAAGATATGTTCGGTTGTGTTTCAGAAGAAGAAGAAAAGAATAAATGGACAAGAAGAAGCCAACATTAAGGACAAGCCATAGCTTCTTGTGAAGTAATGAGCAGACAACAGATTAGGTTCCTCTGTGTTTGGCTTGGAGGCTACCTTGAATAAGAAAGAAGAGAAGGAGAAAAAAGAGTTCTTGTGTTTTTTTTTGATGAAGAGGTTAGATCTTTAAAGGCAAAGCTACAACTGTCAAAGGAGGCTTCAAGCTTATGTATATGTACAAGTGTTAGCATGTAAGATTATACATGTAAGAGATTTTATTTATTTAATATATATAGAAATATATCCATATACTAATCTTATATTCTTTAATTATGTCAGAGCTCTGAAAAATTCTGTTGGCAAATTATGAGATGAATCTGGTTCACCTCTTAAAAGATGAAAGTTATGCACATGATAGCACAAGGCGATTTATTATATATAACTTCTTTTGAAATTGGAAAATAGGTAATTTTGGATATATTCTAAAAAATGTTAGGTTCATGTGTTATATATGTTTGAATTATCTCATGTATATGAATGTAGATTAATTGATACATATGTTAGTACCAAACAATTAAAGCAAATAACACTTGATAATCATTTTTTTCTTTTTTGGGCAAGGTATATCAAATTTTATTATTTTGGAAAATATTATATTCACAGCTCATTTCTTTCATCAATAATTTATGTATACTTAACATATAGAATTCAAAATCAAATAGTAATACAATGATCGTATTAACATAAATTACTTTACATGTATTAGTTATATTCACAATTATAATAAAAAAATACATAGTTGTCAGAGAATTTTAATAATAATTATTATAAAAAAGTAGTGAAAAAATAATAAATGAAGGTTGATTTATGAGTGATAATTAGTTTAATAAGTCTTCCTTACACATCCATGTGGACAAAATAATGTGGGTGGGTCTTTATAAGTCTTGGTGTCTCTTTTACATGTCCATGTGAAGTTTGTCAGAAACACACAGAATTTTTATTATTTTTTTATATAAAACTATATGATATTTATCTAAAAGGATAAGAGAAAATGAAAAATAGATTTGTGTTTTAATAAATTATTAGGAGAGAAAGTGGATTGGTGAACTGGAAGGAAAGCTTGCATGGTCCGTGATTGGTGGGTCTTACGAAGAATTGTTCGAACAGTGATTGTTATTTTATCTTCTTTGTCGATGAACAACGATATTATTTAGTTCTGTGAAAAATAATCAATTTATATTATTTATTAGCCAATAAGACATTACTGTGCATGTAATCCATTTTAATTAGATCAAAAGTTCATTATTTTTCTTATTATAAAAAAGGAATAGTCGAAGAATTGTGGTTTTTTCAGAAAAAAAAAACAAAATTCTGGAAAAATAATGATTTTGTTTTATTCTGGAAAAAATGTGATTATGTGTTTTCGGAAAGACGTGATTCTGTATTTTAACCAAAAAAATTGATTTTGTGTTCTTTAAAGAAAAACTTAATTCTTTATTTTTTGAAAAATGTGATCTAGTATTTTTCCAGAAAAAGTACATTTTTCATAAGTATATAACATTTTTCAAAGTGATTTCTTGTTTTTTCGAAAAAAAACCATTTAAACTGGAAAATATTATTTTGAAGCATTTTTAAAGAAATAAAAATCTGAAAAATGAATGAATCTAAAATGTTTAAATTAGAAAAGCTTTAAAAAAGGATAACAAATGAAAGGTCTTCACACTTTCTAATAGAAAAAAACATTCTTTATGAATTACGATCCTTCAAAATCGGATCATAAACATGTAAATAGTAAATTTGGTCTATATCTGAAAGTGAGTTTTTTTCTTATAAATATAGAGAAGCATAGTTTGGTATTAATTACTAAAACAACATCAATTTAAATTTCTATAGTCAAAGATGAAGAAACAGATGCAACTTCCGTTCACCTCCATTCTAACTCTCTTCATTGTTATGATATTAGGTTTGTTGTTTTCATTAAACTTTCATCATCTTGTTATTGTAAAATAGTTAGTGTCATAGTTTTTTTTATCATTAGTATTGGATCACCTACAAAGAAAATAGTTGATAATTAATCTTTTTATTAATAATTATAAAAGTTGTTTAAAATAAACCATATTCACAAATTCAATAAATACTAATTTATTTACTTGCTTTTAAATGTGAAACTAAAATTTATATTTAAAATATTACAGTAACAGAAGTAACGAGTAAGAAGATGCCCGAAAGAATCTTAAGGGGTTGTACTTACCAAATTCCAGAAACAAAGGGAAAATGTGTAGTGGAAAGTTGTAAAACAACATGTATGAGTAAGCATCAGACAGACAAGGGTATGTGTTTTCCTCATGTCAGTGGAACTTGCATGTGCTTTGGTGGTAAATGCCCTCCTTAATTCCTTTTATTCATTTCTTAACAAATCTAATAAATAATATATTACAATAAAGACCTTACAATAAAACATTTTTTCAGTTCTTAATAATTTGTAGTACTTATTTTTTTATTTAAAATTCTCATGTAAATTTTTGGAGTGATTTTCAAATTCATCCAAGTTGTAATAAAATAATCATTAAAGAGAGATTTTTTTTATTATTGTTTTACTTTTATAATAGTCATCTTAATTATATTTAAACTGGTGATGCTTTTTCTAAAAAATATGATTCATGTTTTAGGAGAAATATATGATTCTTGTTTTTAGGAGAAAAATATAATTATGTGTTTTATCCGGAATAACATGATTCCATATTTTTTTGTAAGAAACAAAAATTGATGTACATCCAAAACACTTTCAAAACTCATTGAAATACATTTCTAAGTTTTAATATCAGTTTGCATCTTCACCAAACGAATAACGCCTAATTATACATTAAGGTAGATAATTAAAATATTTTGATATATTTTAAAGAATTATTATATAAGAAATTTGGTTCTATAACTTAAGAAACTATTAATTAGATCAAAAGTTCATTATTTTCTAAAAAGGAATAGTCGGTTGCTTAATGGCATTACTTAAGGTGCTTAAAGATGATGTAATAACTTTTTATACATGTGAATAATTATAAATTAAGGAATCTGTCATATAATATTATATAATAAAAGTCTTAGTCTTTTTTAGATTTGTTTGTTTGGTCTTGGTTGATTTGAGAGTTTGATGTCCTTAGATGTATTAATCTCACAAAAAGCTTGTGGGCATATCACGTGCTTTGTTCCCACAATGTGCTGTGAACAAAGTGGGGGTTTAGTGACTTCTTTCATTTATTTTTATTTTGCTAGAAACCAAAAAAAAAAAAAATTAAATGATATTGACAATGGAAGTACCAAGGAATATACTATATACTACACATGGGTATTAGGTTTTAGTTTCCAATATTACATCATGAATCAATATCAAGAGCCTTATCTTTTTATATATGATGATCTGGTTTTTAACCTTTTCGATAGTTTTCAATCTATGCAATTTCTGTGTATAATTATTCATTTGTATTTTTTTTTTATAAATATTGTTAAGCTTTATGCAAATGACATAAACTCACTCTCCTCCCAAGTTCGTATTTAATTGGAAATAAAGATTTATGTGTGTTTAGGGGTGGACGTTTAGGATTCATTCAAATTCGGTTCTTTGGATTTCAAGTATTCATGTTTATGTTTATAAGATCTATTCGGATTATTTTATGTTTTTTGTGAGGTTCTGTTCAGATTCTTATGAACTCAAATGTTTTCAACCTAAAATATTTGAAATACTAATAAACTAGGAAATTTGAACCATATCCATTAAAATATCACAAAATACAAAAATAAATACTAAATTTAGAATAAAATATTGAAAGGAAATTAATATTAAATATTAAAATATATCAAATATTCAAAAATAATAACAAATATTGAATAATAATTTTTCGTGTACTCTTTTGAATCTTGAATTCGATTCAAATTTTACCTAAATATGAAATAACTCAAAATATAGGATCCGTTCAACGTATTATAATTCATGATTAGATTGGAACCTTTCAAGTTGAATTTGAGTTAGAATTTAGAATTCAATTTTTTTGCTCAGCGGGTGGCTTTTTTAGACTGAAACCAAGCCGAAGACCCAATTGAAAATATGTTAGATGAGAAAGTTTGGGTAGAGTATTACTTCTTTTGGGGTTAAACAGTTTCGTCCTGATGAGTTTCTTATTTGCAAAAGAAAAGAGAATAATTTGGGAAAAAGCAGAGACAAAAAGGGGAACAAAAAAAAGGGAACACAATCACATGAAGCAATTGGACAAAGTGAAAGTTGAGTGTTATAGATTCTTTTACATTTTAAGTTTCAAATTTATATCTTTAGCTCTCAATTATTGGCACATGATCCCACTCATCACCCAACCATCCAACAATTTGTTTTAATTTCATCATTTAATTTTTCTGTAGGGTTTCTCTCCTTTTGATTTTGACTGACAACATTGTATTACTCTCATATCTTCACATACATTGTACTGTCTGAAAATAATTTAAAAGTTATTTTATATAAATATTTTTGAGTTTATGGGGTTGTATCAAGGTTTTAGATTAAGGTAAGATTCCTTTATATGTCTAGATTATAATTATAGATTATTATTAATTAATGTAACAAGCGACAGATCTAAGATTGGGGTCACTAATAATATAACTAAACCCATAATTAAGGTAATTAATTAAAGCTTACAAGTTCAAGTTCATGTACCTTGGAGTTTGTTAGATTCTCCTTGTCTTTAAATTTATCAAAATATTAATTAAATATAAAGGAATAAAAAATATGGGAAATTAAAGATAAATATTATCCTAAATTTAAAGTCGATCAAATATAATCTATATACTTTTAAAAAAGGGCAAAATAAAGAAGTAAAGAGAGAGATTCGAAAGGAGATTGAGAATTTATTTCTCATATGTCGTCATTGCCATCATTCAACATCACCATAAGATCTCCAAAGAAGTCAACGAGGAAATCTCCTCCGTAGGATGATGATGATGGTGGATCTTGAAGATGATCTTGAGCATCGTACAGATTATGTGATGAGTGCTCCTCAAAGTCATGGGATTCATACAATGTGGTTAGTTTCTTCTTTCGTGTCAGAATATTTCTAAAGAACATGCTTCTCATTATTCTCATCTACTTTGTATTTGTATTTTCAGTAATTATTTTGATTAGTTAGATGAGAAAATATACTTATTTCATGGATAATATTTGAAAAATTTCATAAAATTTTAGAATTTTATGTTTTTTAAATTGTTATAGCTTTGTTGATAAATTTTTTATAATCTTAGATTTTTTTTATGTGAATTATGTTAATTTGGTAGATAATGGTCTGCAAAAATTGAAATTTTTTGTAAAACATTATAATTTTATAGAACTATACTTATTTGATGGATAGCCTACAAAAATTTAGAAGGTTTATTTAATCATATATTCCATAAAAACTAAAAAAATGTAGAAAAATGTTAGAACTTTATATTTTAAATTTTTATGATAATTTGATGGATTATATTAAACAAACAATAAAATTAATAAACGTTATAAAACACAAAATTTTATCATATGAATAATAATCCACCTATAAAATCATTTGTTAAGTGAGCCTTCATATAATAAAAACCCAAATAAGGCCCATAAAAAGCCCATGATAGTGTTTTTCCTCACTGGATATATATTTTNCTTTTTTTTTCTCCCTGTCATCTTCCTCAATTAGCGGCCAATCGTAGGAGAAGAAGAAGAAGAAGAAGATACTAGAGAGGTAAAATCCAATCCTTTTGATCTGTCTTTAACGATATTCCTTTTTAGGATCTTCTTCAACTTGTTAAATTTATCTATCTCTCTCCGATCTGACAAAACTTAGAAACATTTTCAAAATTTCAGATCTTTGAAAATGGGTAAAGCAAGAGGAGTTAACAATGGTGTTAATCAANATTTTTTTTCTCCCTGTCATCTTCCTTAATTAGCGGCCAATCGTAGGAGAAGAAGAAGAAGAAGAAGATACTAGAGAGAGGTAAAATCCAATCCTTTTGATCTGTCTTTAACGATATTCCTTTTTGGGATCTTCTTGTTCTTCTTAAATTTATCTATCTCTCTCCGATCTGACAAAAATTAGAAACATTTTCAAAATTTCAGATCTTTGAAAAATGGGTAAAGCAAGAGGAGTTAACAATGGTGTTAATCAAAGTTCTCTTGGTTATCTTTTTGGTTCCGGTGAGGCTTCTTCCCCAGCTGCTTCCACAATGGGGACTACTACGACAACAACCACCACAACTACCACCGACGGAACAGGAGGTAGACCAATTACAACCACCACAACCACCGTCACTGATAATAAGAAGATACCTGCTGGTGTTAGAGGAAGTCCTAATAATTACTTTAGATCAGAAGGCCAGAATTGTGGAAACTTTCTCACGGTAATTGGAAAAATGAAGATTTTGTTTACATTTTTTAAAATCAAAGAATTGATTCTGATCTGAGAATTTGTTGATGATGATGAGAACAGGATAGGCCATCTACTAAAGTTCATGCTGCTCCTGGTGGAGGATCTTCTCTTGGTTATCTGTTTGGAGGAGTAGGACCAAGTTCTGGATCTGAAAAGAAATGAAGTTTCTTTGGTTTGGTTTCGGATTTGTAAATCATCAAATGTGTGGCTTGAAATTGAATCCTCCATGAACCTTGTTTGATTCATTGTGATGGAGGACAATGTTTTGAATTTGGATCTGTTCTTTTGTCTTGTTAAAGCAAATTTCCAGACATTGTTTTTCTCATAAATTCCAAGATAATAAACACCCTAATCAAACCTAATTTGGTAAAAATTCTGAATTTGAATTGATTCGAAAATATCAAGCTGAATCCATATTTAAATATGAAAATCGGTCCGAGTAAAATCTAAGTCGAAACCGATATCGATGTAGTACCGAGATATTCGAACATAAGGTTTATAATTTAATATTTATTATTATTTAAGTATTTGATATAATTTAAATGTTTAATATCAATTTTCTAAATAAGTGTTATATTTTATTGTTTTATTTTCGAATTTATATTTATTGATATATTTTGTGACTCTTTAGTAAAATAATTTAATTTAAATTGAAAATATTTATATTTAAATAAAATTTGAAATGCTACGAAAATATTTAAGTATTCTCCAACCAATACATAAATTTATTAGAAACACCAAACCCGACCCAAAACCAAAATAACCCAAGTTTCAGCGTTTCAAGTTTCAACAAACACTAGAAGCCGAATCAAATCAACAACAAATTGTAGGATCAAAGATTTAGCATTCCATGAATCATATTCATGCATTACACAAGTTTAAGACTTCACATCACAGAACCATAAACATATTTAGAAAAATCTAAAACCTTATATAGCTCAATCTTGACCGTTGGATTTTTTAATAGTTTATTAGCCGTCCGATGTTTAAACGGTTAATGTCTTGATAACCGGATCTTGATTTGGTTATACTAACCGAAAAAGATTAAAAAAAAAAAATATAGATTAGGGTTTGCATTTTCTGCTCGGCTGCTGAAACAAAATTGTAATTTTGGGGTTATTGTTCTTCAGCGCCGCCGAGAAGAGAGCGGGAAGATTCGAAACCGCAGCTAAGCTATGACGACAATTGTTCCCACTTCCGAAGAAGATCCTTTTCTCGCTGTGGTCAGATTCACTTCCCAGCTCGCCTGGGCTGATGCTGGTCCTGAGGTATACCTCCCCACCTTCTTTGTGAATTTGTTGGCTGAAAATTGGAATATCTAATGTAAATTTGATGGTCTATGCCATTTCAATTCGAGAAATCTGATTGAGGATGGACTCAGTTTTCTTTGCTGCAATTAAATGATTTTGGACTAGAATAATTTTTAATCTTTTAGGATTCTGATGCATATGATTAATTCAACGATCTAAGATTGTCGAAATTTTAAAAAAAGCTTGTCTTCTTTTTATGGTTCAGGCTGCAGAACCAGAAATTACCAAACTATGTAGGGAGGCTGAGGAGTCTGTAGTAGCTGCAAAGTGGCTTGAATTAGCTAATTTAATGGTCACTTCAGCTGAATTGGTATCTTCCAAGATATCTGAGAAAGGTTTTGTGTTCCTATCCTTCTTACTATAACACAATGCCTATCTTTTTTTTTGTGTTCTTCTTTTTTCTCATTTATCCTTATGTAGATGTTGTTTGCCTCTTTTGATTCAGATCTTGAGTGTACGTATACCATAATCTGCAACCTCGTCAAGAATGTGAGTGACCCTGAGGAAATCCTTGAATTGGTGAAAGCTATATCTTCTAAGGTTGTTCAGCAACCGAACGACAAAGCTTCACTTCGTTTGAAGATGTATGATTCTTCACAGCTTATATTTTAATAGTTTATTTATGTATATGTTACAAACTTCTCATTTTTGTTTATTTGTCTTTGTATAGCCTCTTCAATCTCTATAATCTTCTGGACCACCAACCGTATGCTCGTTTTCAAGTATACATGAAAGCTCTAGCCCTTGCTGTTGATGGGAAGGTTACTGAGTACATTGTTCCTTCTTTTAAGAAGATCGATAACTTCTTGAAAGAGTGGAATATTAACATTAAAGATCAGAGAGATGTCTTTCTTGCCATTGCTAATGTGCTGAGAGAAAACAAAAGGTACTGCTACACACTCTATACTTTATCCCTCTCATTTTCTATTTATTCTGTTTTATGTATAAAAATAGCCTCCTGTTTTTTCTATTGTTTTTTTATAATTTTGTTTTATCTACTACTCCAGCTTGGTGAAAGACTTCCTCAAGTTCCTGACAAAGTATCTAGCTACGTTTTCCAATGAGGATGCTCAGGTCGTGGATGAAGCTAAGGAGGAGGCCGTACGTGCAGTTATCGAATTTGTCAAAGCTTCCAGTATTTTCCAGGTATCATAATCCGTAAAAGCATAATGTGATTCGGATGTGTATTTTATTGAAATTTAATCAGAAAATGTAAAAAATTTGCAGTGTGATTTATTGGACTTGCCAGCCGTGGCACAATTGGAAAAGGATGCCAAATATGCACCTGTTTACCAGCTACTGAAGATCTTTCTTACTCAGAGACTAAATGCTTACACGGAATTCCAAAATGCAAATTCAGAATTTCTGCAAAGCTATGGTATTAAACGTTACTTCATGTACTGCTTTCGCTTAAACAAGATCTTCTGACTAATCCTCTGGTGTTGATAGGCCTTGTTGATGAAGATTGTGTTTCAAAGATGAGATTATTGTCACTAGTAGACTTAGCCTCACATGAATCTGGCAAAATACCTTATGCCTCAATTAAAGAAGCTCTACAGGTAAAAGCTCTCCTCTGCTTTGCACAATACATATGAAGAAGTATTGCGACTCTTTTAGTTCCTTATATATGTGTTCTCAGGTAAAGGAAGAGGAGGTCGAGTTATGGATCGTGAAGGCAATATCTGCGAAATTGATTGATTGTAAGATGGATCAGATGAACCAAGTTGTAATTGTCAGGCAAGTCAGACATTTCTAGAAACTCTGCACTTACATGCATGTCTATGTAATATTCGTAATTTGATGATACGATTCTCATATCTATCAGCCGCTGTTCCGAACGTGAATTTGGATCAAAACAATGGCAATCTCTTCGAACAAAGCTTGCGACTTGGAGGGTAAATACAAAAACATTCTTTTCAATACAAAAACATCTTTTGGAATCTGATTTTGCGTGTGTTGTGTAGGACAACATTTCAAACATCATGAATACAATTGAAGCTAATAAGGTAACGGAGGAAGGTTCTCAGGCATCATCATCATCTGCTGCAGCAATTCAAGGACTCACTGTTCGTTGAAAAACCAATCCAGAAAAGTTCTCAAATTTACAAGGAACGTGAAAGATCCTCTCTCCTCTTGTAGCTCTCCCTCTCTGTATTTGCTTCAAGAGTTGTTTCATTTGAATCATTGTCCCTGAAACCATGCGGATACTTTTGCTATACATTATGTTTTCGCCTAATAATGTTTTTTGGTTAAGAATATCTTGTACTTGTTTGACTGAAAAGGGCAAAGACGTAGTGAACTAATCATGCTAAGATTCTAGTGTATAGGAAGAGTTACAGACACGAGCTTAAGCTCTAATTGATCATAAGCTAAAGTCTACACTTGATTATTCTTACAAGTTCCCATGTAAGAACACAATGAGTAACAAGTACATTGCTGCAAACCAAAGACCGGTTAGATTGTGTGAAGCAGCAGTATTGGGGAGCCAAGGGTAAGAATCAGGAGGAGGCATCACACAATTATCTCCATTGAAATAGATTCTTCTTGGAAATGCCCAACCTTTCTCAAATGTGAAAGCAGATTCTTCTTTCTGAAAAAGTAGCTCAGATTGTACATTACCAAATGGTCCAGCTTGCATCAACAAATCGTTGTAATACTTCACTCCCCATAGAATCCCAGTATCATCTATATAAAGGCAAAGAAAACACACATCATTCTTGTTCTTTTCAATGGAGGAAGAAGAAGAAACTAATGGATGATACTTACTTATGGAAGCATAAGGAGTCAAGGGTTTGTAATTGAAACTGAAAGTCTGAGTTAGATTATCGAAATTCGGATGCTGCACAACGAGATTCCACTGCGTATAGTTCATGTTGTAATTGAAATTTGTGATGGTGACTTTAACTCTCCAGTATGCTTTATAGTTAACCTTCACATGCCAATGGATTCTAACCGGACACATATGATTTGTACATTGAACTAGAGGTTGTACAAACGCATTCTTCCCAGAATTTGGAATGACAGATTCTATCCGTGGACCTTTTGGACTGTGTGGACAGAAAACGAAGTTAAACGTGAAAGAGAGGCACAAGTATTGAGTTAAGAGAAGAACTTACTCTACACAATTCCCTGGCTGAGAAGAATTTCTGCATCCACAAGAACATGTCGGACAAGTAACTATTGTGCTGTTATAGAACGATGAAAGAGAGACACAACAAGTAGGTGTCTTCTGAGCTAAGAACTGAGAGTATGTGCAAGTTACATTCCAAGTCACTGTTACAACGTCAAATCAGAAATCAGTTTCAATTTTTGGACTTGAGAGCTAAATCAAGAAGAGATGAACTCACTCAATGCTTGTGTAACTCTTCGTTTATCAGTACCGATGAATCTACTCGGCTTCACAATCTTCCCAGGGCTACAAGTGTATCCAGGTCCAGGAGCTTTGAGAGTGAAGTTCTTAGGAACCCTAACTGTTTTATTCGTGGTACCAGCTTGTCCAACTGTGATCTGGAAAGCAGAAACAGCGGTTAAAGGATCTTGAGCCCATGAGTTTATCACACCGCCTCTGCAACAATTAGCAATCTGTTGATTGTAAGGACTTCCAGGCAAAAGGTCAACAACAGAAGGTGTCTTTTTACAACAATGAGGAATGTTTCCTTTGAATTTTGAACAATCTCCTTGTTCTGTTGTTTGTCCACCATTCATTCCCCATATAACTTCTCTCTTTGTCCATGACCATCCAAGACTCCATCCTGGTGCTTGAATGTGTCTATACTGCTGGAAATTGTATATTGTTACTGTTGCCTGCACCATTTAAAATTTTCCATAACAAATCAAGATTCAAGATATGCTCAAAACTGAAGCATCATAGCCATCTCCAGTTATAACAAGATCAAGATTCGAGAGATACCACATAGCCATCTCCAGTCCAGGTTATGATGTCCCATTTGATAGTAATGTTCCCACTTGGGTCCAAAGGATCATAAGCTTCTGAAACAATCCCAAAAGCAACACCATGAACAAATTTCAAAGATTCTCTCTTTCTATAACAGAGCATGGAAGATGAAATGTAAAAAATATACAAAACAAATTCGTTCTCTAAGAGCTCGAGCAATTCCAAACTTAAGACAGAAGTTTTCTTCAGTTTGGAGCAAAATCCAGAAGTTGCACTCAGACTCTAAGATGAAACAAAACCCTAGACAGTAAATAGCACAAAACCAGCTAAAAGCTTCGATAAAGATAGAATCTTTCGACTTACCTGCAAGAGTATAACAGGAAACAGAAACAAGAAAGATTATAGAAAATCCAAGCTTGGAGAAGATTGAAGAAGAAGACATGAAACCCATTTTTTCTGAAGAGAAAGAGAGAGAGAGAAACTCGTCTTCTTCTTCTTCTTCTTCTTCTTCTTCTCTATTATTAAGTCTGACAAGTAACAAAGAAGCTCCGACGTAATATAGACTTCGGAGATAAGTCAGAGTGATTAAGAACCCATGTAAAGATTATAGATTGTTTTAGTATTAAGAATCGACTAATTAGCTTCGAAGTCTTTGTAATTAAGCTTCTATGATTATTTAAAGAAACATAATTGTTCATTGAAAATGGAGAAACTGAGCTTTTGAGTTTTTGTGTGCAGAGAGATTAATGAAAGCTAAAAGAAGGGTTTGCTTTAGTGGGAGAAGAGATTGTTAGTTTTCGTGCCAAGTGTAATAATTTGACTTATTGCACAAGCATTTATGTTCACTCTTAGCTTAGCTCAAGCTATCTTTACTATTTTAAATTCAAACATTCTTTTGACATTTATTATTTAGTAATGCAATGAGTTTGAGAGTCTCTAGACAATCTTAGACACGTTTGGTGTTAAACTGGACCAGTAAAAATCTTTACTTTATAACATCTTTCTGCAGTTTTGTGCCAAAGTAAAGTTTATCGAAACAAAACACATTAATCAGTTTTGGAAAATCTCACAGTACAGCGAAAATTGACAAAACTATAATCAAAATTGAGTTTACTTCTGCAGTTGAGATGGCTCATTTGCATCACTGTCGTCACGCAGATCATGAACATCATCATCATCATCACTGTGATCCTCATCTGATTCAGGTTCACTAGCATCATCATCATTATGGACATGATCAGGTACACTACCATGACCAACAATCCCACTAACTCTTCCTGACTTGTTTGCATACTCTTCAAGGGATGTTGAGGGAAACACATCACCGACCTTGCTGCTATCACTTCTTGTCGCAGCTTCATCTGATTTTTTCGGTTGGCTATCTTTATTCATCTGTTTCGAGCAATTAAACAAAGGACATTTAAGGACAAATAACAGAACCGTACACAGCATACACATATCTCAGGCACTCTTGAAACCAAGATATAGCTCTTCTTGTTTACTAAAAAGGGTCATTAGCTAGGGAAGCTTACAGCACGTAGAAGCGTTCTACGATCCCTTTCTCTAGCATTCTTGATAGTCTGCAACACATTCACAAAATTTCAGTAAAATACCAAAAGCAGGAGACGAGACTTTAGACGCTAGAAACAGAATAACTAACAGACAAACCTCATCAAGCATCTTCTGTTCAGCCTCAACCTCGTAAATATCTCTGCGAGAAACGAGCAATTACCTCTACATTAGCTAAAGAATGATCTACAAAGCTCAACCAAAACCAGTATAAAGCAGAAGCAACAGGACTTTGATTAAGATTCAATTACCTTCCAACGAGTTGATCAACACGAGAACAGCACTTTGCACAAACCTTTTGCTCCTTAGCACAGCCTGTACCAGTATAAAACATCACTTACCTCAAAAAGCAAGGTAACAAAAGGAGAGAAACAGAACACTAACCAGAACATAACTTATGGTAAGCTTGACGAACATTACGTTTTGTACACTTCTGACTGCAAAAAACAAAAAATTGTATTCATAATTTAGATTTCGACACAATCAAGTTAAACAGCCAAATCAGTATACCATTTAGTGGGTTCAGTTAGGGTTTTGTATTTGCCGTAGCGGCGTTTCCAAGCAATCTGCTCTCTACATCGATGGCAAACTCCAGTAATCTCGGATAGTGGTCTGAATCTTCCACCCACTTCCTAAAAAGCAATAAATTTCCTACATAATCAAAGGTCTAACTACAGAATGAACTGATTTTCGTAAAAAATGGCAGAAAACAAAATCGTTTACCGTTTCGTTGACCTTGACGCCGGCTTTGGGTACCCAAGCGAATTTGTTTTGATGCTTCGGTGGTCCTTGCCGTGAAGCCATCCCTTTCTTCTATCCTACAGAGAGATTTGAAGATTTCAAATTTGGAAGCGTCGAAAGCACTTGACGTCGAGCGTAGAGAAGAAGGAGGAGACGGCGTTAGGGTTTGGTATTTTTACCATTTTTATTTTTTATTTTATTTTAAAAAACCCATAGAATTGGAAATGAATATGGATTCATAATGGCCGGCCCATAACGATTTTAAAGCCCATGTTTACTATTGCCTATTGAGTCTATACAGCCGATCTAAGAGGGTTTTAAGAAATACTAGAATTTTGCCCGCATTTAATGCGGGGCAATTGCTTT
>OVAU01000613.1:0-19101 GCA_900406315.1 Biscutella laevigata subsp. laevigata
TACACTTATATATATACATTATAATTATAGTTTATAACACTTATTTTTTTTGTTAAATATAGAAACACTATCCTTTTAAAACTAACATTTGTCACTATTTCGTCTCTATCTTTGGAAAAAGAATCGTTTTTGCTATACAAATTAAAAAATTGCCAAAATAATCAATATGCATCCAAAATCAAAGATTTGAATATTTGTATAGTCACATAAAAAGGCAGAAGATATCATATTTTATACTAATTTTTTCCTTATAAATTTGGCTCACCTACTGCAAGTCTACAACACTCAAATCTATATCACAAACGAAACAAAAGAGATAAACAGAGATTAAGAATAAGAGAATGAAGTCAGAGACTAATAATAATATCCTTAACGTCGCTGCATTTTTACTTATCTTCATGGTTCTTACTTCGTTGGCTCGTCCTGACTCCACTCTACACAGCAAATCTTCTTCGGTGAATATTTGATTCTCTTTATATTTTCTATATAAACTAAGATCCTAGCCTGTTTATTATATAGTTTTGTTTATCATGTATCAAATGATTATATTCAATGAAGGTGATGGATAAGAAGTGTGAAACAGAGGAGTGTTTGATGAAAACGACGTCGGATGCTCACCTTGATTACATCTATACCCAACCTTCTCCTCCAAAACCGCATGCAGTAAATCCTTAACTATTATACTCTTATTTTTTTTTTTTATTATTTAAAAAACCCACGAAGGAGAAAGTTTAATACAACAGAAAGAAATAACAGAAGAGAAAGGAAGAGAAAAAAAAAAAAGGAAAGAAAAAGGGGCAGAGCAAAGGAAATGGTCATATAAAACATAAGAAGGTAGAGAGCCCTAATGTTGTATATGCCCAAACCAAAGCTGCAAAAAGGAATGGGAAGAAGTGATGTTGCTGGAAGACTTATCCAAGCTCAAAAGTTTACTGTGAATGATGTGGTGAATTTCCTTCAGAATGCTCGCCGAAGTCCTTCTAGCGTTAGAGTGGATCCTTGCATTTCTCTCCCTCCAAATCTCATAGAGGATAACCTGAAAAATCAATTTCAAAATGATAGCCAGATCAATGTGTACAGAAGAACTATCTATAGCATGAGCCAACAACAAGAAATCTGAAGTGTTAGTTAAAGAGAGAGTGGGATGATGAAGGAGAGATGAACATAACTCCCTGGAGAATGAACAGTTAAAGAAGAGATGGTCCGCAGTCTCAGCATGGAGGTTACAAAGAAGACACATCGGGTCCAGTTGGATACCCCAACTTAACATCTTATCCTTAGTTGAGAGACGGTTCATGAACGCTAGCCAAGTGATGAAAGCATGTTTGGGGATCCGTTGAGAGAACCACACCATCTTATCCCACCACACTCTATCAATGATTGGATGAAGCACCTCCCACGTCTTTGAGGCTGAGAACTCAGAATCAGAGGAGTCAGCCGAAGTTCTCCAATTGAACGTGTCTTCCTGCAAGGGAATTAGCTCTGGGAGCGAGGGAAGACAGGCGCGCATTAATTGGCAAATCGGATGCCGCCTAGCGCCAGATCTCCAACCAGTACTTTGAAAACCGCTAGCAACAGATGAGTGCTTCGGAATACCAAGAACTCTAGGCCCATTAGCACCTGTAATATCAATCAGAGAACCAATACCCGACCAATTATCATACCAATAAGAAGCAGATTGACCGTTACTAATGCTGCAAGTTAAAAAACTCTTAGCAAGATCTCTCAACTTCAATATCCGCCTCCAAACCCAAGAGCCATTTGAGGAAGTGTTTATCGACCAAAAACTTTTATTGCGCATCAAGTTAGCCTTAACCCAAGCTACCCAAAGAGAGCCACTCCTTGAGAAAAGTAACCAGATGAGTTTAAGAGTGAAGATTTGGTTCCAAGGCTCTAAACGTCTCAACCCCAAGCCACCGGAGATCTTAGGAGAACACACAATAGCCCAAGACACTTAAGCACCCTTTGCAACATCCCCTTTACCTTTCCATAAGAAGGCCGAAAACATTCTTTCAATCTGCTGGAGACACTTCTTGGGGAGAGGAAAAACCGAAGCCCAAAAATTAATGAGGCTATATAATACCGAAGTGATCAATTGGAGCCTTCCCGCAAACGAGAGATTTTTAACCAACCAAGAAGCAAGGCGGGATCTCACTTTATCAATAAGAGGCTGAAAATCAATTGTCTGGAGCTTGTGAGGAAGAAGAGGTAATCCCAAATAGCGAACCGGTAAGGCCCCCTTCTGAATATTAAACCAACCAACCATTTGATCTAGGAGCGAGATATTCATGCCATCCAAGAACAAGAGCGACTTCTGAAGATTAAGATAAAGACCTGAATGCGTGTAAAACCCATCTAAGATTTGCAGAATTTCAGCCAACGAAGATTCCTTCCCATCAAAGAAAATGAGCACATCATCGGCAAAACTGAGATGAGTTACCAAAGGGTTAGAAGCTTTAGGATGCTTCCCAAAACGATTCAATAACGCTGCAGTATCTAGTTCTCTGGAAAGCACATCCATGGCCAAAATGAACAAGGAGGCAGACATCGGATCTCTTTGACGAAGTCCCTTCTTACCCGGAAAATAACCAACCAGATTACCATTCAAACAAATTGAGAAGGATGTGGTAGAAACACACTCTCGGATCCACCCAATGAATCTGTATGGAAGATCAAAAGCGGCGAGAAGATTAAACAAGAAGGTCCAGTTAAGATTATCATAAGCTTTGGATAAGTCCACCTGAAAACAACCCCTCTTAGTGTCCCATTCCTTGTGAAAATCTGTTACTAATTCAGAAGCCAACAACACATTTTCACAAAGAAGACGTCCTCCAACGAACCCCACTTGATTGTTCTGAACAACATCGACTAAAAACAGTTTGATTCTAGAGGCAATGATGTGAGAAATCACCTTATATACCGTGTTACAAAGAGAAATGGGACGGAAATCAGCTAACCGATCAGCTCCAATGCGTTTCGGAATCAATGCAATTAAGGTCGCATTCACTTGACGGAGCATCCTGGAGGAAACAAAGAAATCCCTTACTCCGGCAATAAAATCTGCTGCAACTATCTCCCAAGAGGTGACGAAGAACTCTGCCGTGAGACCATCCGGACCAGGAGTTTTATTTTTTGGAAGTGCAAACAAAGCCTCTTTAATCTCCAAAGAGGAAGGCAGAGCGTCTAGTTTAACTGCTAACTCAGTAGCACAGCGAAAGGGTGAAATCTCCTTCAATCTCTCAATCGAGTAAGGTTCCACAGTAACATTTTCTGCACCAAGAAGATTCTGATAATAATCAAGAACCAAGTGCTCCATCTGCGAAGGATCAAAGATGCGGGAATCATCAGGGCCTCTTAAGTAATGAATCGCATTTCTTGCGACGTTAGCCTTAACCGATCTGTGAAAGAATCCGGTATTTGCATCACCCTCCTTAAGCCAATTTATCCGAGATTTTTGCCTATAAAAGGATTCTTCAACCGAAGACCAGTGGTTCCAATCAGCCAATAAGGTATGTTCTTGGTCAAAAAGAGTCTGAGAAGGAGCTAATTGCAGGCGTTTTTGACACTCCGTTAGAGCTAAGAAAGCCTCCTTGGAACGTTTCTGAATGTTGTTGAAACTGGACTTGTTTAGCAGCTTACACGCCAGCTTAGCATCTTTCATGCGAATAGCTAGGGACACTTTAGGGGAATTAGGAGGAATCTCCTTAGCCCAAGCCGTCTTAATTAGGTTAAAGAAATCCGGATGAGCGGCTAGGAAGTTGAAATACCGAAACGGAGACCTCCTCGGAACAGTCAAAACGCCCAAGTCCACCAAACATGGAGAATGATCAGAAATGCCGGGAGCGTCGAAGAAAGTCGTAGCCACAGAAAACTTATCCAACCAAATATCATTAACCATTGCCCTGTCCAACTTTCTAGCAATAGGATTCTCAATTTGTCGATTAGACCAGGTGAAGAAAGAGCCCTGATGGGCAGATCAACCAATCCCGAAACTTCAACAAACCGACGAAGATCATGAATTCCAATGGAAGAGTGAGTGAAGGGATACAACGAATATCTTTCATTAGAGAACAAGACTTGATTGAAGTCTCCTAACACCACAAGAGGAACATTGTTGACTAGAGGATTGACTGCCAATAGAGAGAGCTCATTCCACAATAGCAAACGTTCCGAGGAGTAGTTTCTTGCATAAACGAACACAACAGTAAACTCATTGCCCGTAGCCAAAATCCGAACACCACAAACCATACATTGATCGGAACGAGAATAAACCCACAGAGATATGGAAGGATGCCAGACAACCACGATCCTCCCATTAGTTGCCGTATCCGAATAATTGCTGTCAAAATGCCAACCAGGCACACACGAACCTAAAATATCCTTTAACTTAGTCTCCGAGGTGCGAGTTTCCAAAAAACCTCCAAGAGAAACTTTAAAACCGATGATTCACTGAGCAATAGCTCTCCATTTCTTACGGGCGTTCAAGCCTCTAATATTCCAGGCAAAAATCATTGGAATGACAAAAAAGGGGTCACAAAAAAGGATGGTAACCAGAATTAGTTAATCACGAGCTTCTGGCGCCCACGATTAACCAACACATCAGGAATAAACGGCGACGACACCTCCAAACGAGAGTCAGCCTCATCACCTGGATAGATTCGACTGTTAGCCTCCTCAAAGAGACTCTTGCACACCTGCTGCCTAAGCTCCTTTCTAGCCTTCCGATGAGCCAAAACCTTATCACGATGTAACGCAGATTTCGGTGGGATAGAGGAAAACCTTTGTCTCAGACTTCGCTGAGCCGTAGAGACAATTTCCCCTTCACGCTCAAACTCAGACGATTCTAAAGGAGAATCCTTTCGATTAAGGGAGCTCCCTGTTGGAGAAACCGCCCGAGGGGCAGACTTATCAGCAACCTTTACCCAGACTCGAGAGGAACTAGCAGGAGATGACAATGACCGGGGCTTTGAAGATGAGTTAGAACTAGCACGCTGAGAGGGGGATTTTTTATCCGAATGTTGGTGACCAGACTCAGTTCCCATATCCTTAGAAGTAGCAGCATTCAACGAATTTGAGAGAATCACTTCACCCTGAGCTGAAGGTCTAGGGAGTGAATGTACTTTAATTGGAGATTGAGTAGCGAAATGAGCAGCAGGAGAAGAGCTCCCACTCTGATCAGTAAGAATAACCGGAGAGGAACATATTTTGGCAGGAGAAATATTCAACGAAGAAGACCCATCTATAGATTTATCAATTATCGGAGTAGCTCCCGAGATAAGGCAACGAATAGGTAGATGGCCAAACTCACCACATTTAGGACATTTTTTAGGGATGTGAGGATATTCCGCTTGAACACGAAAAGAGTTCCCCTGCTTATCCTTAACGCACACTGTTTCCGGGAAAGGGCCATCCAACCTCATAACCCACGGATCTTGATTAACCTCAACCTATTTGGCGAAAGTTTGGCTCTCTCAGTATATAAAGGATGTCCAATGGCAGAAGCTATAGTATTAATTCCTTTGAACGTGAATAGAGGAGCTGGGACATTGCGCAAGTTGACCCAAAGAGGCGCATAGTCAAGCTTCATATGTGAAGAAACAGTTGCGGAGGACCATTTAGAAACAGTGAAGGCACAATTGCCTGTTTTCCAAAAGCCAACTTCAAGGACCCAATTACGAGTAGCTTCTGAAGGGGTGTAGATGAGATAGATCTGTGCAGAGTAAGCTCTGATTGAAATTCTGCCGTGGACACCCCAAATTGGGTTTAAATCGGCGAAAATCTTTCCTGGATTAGGAGGAGATCCATGAAAGTAGGCCACAATCTGATCCGGCCATACTTGATCTGAAGCAAGAGAGATGGAATCTGGAGCAGTCACCAAAGGAGTACCATTTGAGTCAAAGGAAGGTGTCGCTAACTTTCTGAGATTACGAAGAGACCTAGATTTCGCGGCTTCAGAGTACGATTGCGGACCCAAAACAACCGGATCCAGATTTGGAGCAGGAACAGCGGGGAGACGAAGGACCTCAGGAGACAGAGCCGAAGAAGACTCGACAGCTTTCACAACGGAGACTGGAGACTGAGGACGAGAGAGAGAGAGAGAGGGGGCAAAACCGCATAAAGATCTGGCGGTATGTTTGAAGGCAAAGGGTCAAGGGGACGAGAGGAGCTCGCCGAACCAGGGAGAGAACAAACCATGGAAGAAGACCAGAGGAAAAACAAGAAGAGAAGAAGGAGAGGAAGAGAAATTCTCGCCGAAAGGCGTGAGGCCTGACGACGGAGGCAACGTCGGTGAGAAACCCTAGATCGCCAATTTTTCGCCCAGAGAGAAACGAGCCGTTATGACTATACTCTTATTTTGATTACTTATTATTTGATTCGGGTTATTCGAATTTTGAGTTTTTTCTTTTTAAATGTTCCAATCTTTAATAAACTTTATAACGTTTGGTTTGGTTTAGATAATTCAATTTTTTATTCAATTTTTTAAAATATATATTCGGGAATAAATTATATATTAATTCAGTTTTATATAAAATATTAATGTAAAACAAATTAATAATTATTTTAAATTAATATTGGAAATTTAAATATATTTTTATCACATATAATTTAAATATAACAAATCAAACGTTAAACCATTTAAGATTATGGAATTTGGGGTTCGAAAATTATTTTGAATCCATCCGATTTTTTACGAAATTCAGTTTAGATCCAGTTTAATAAATTTTGATTTAGTTCGATAAATTACCATTAGATTTGATCATTTATCTATCCCTAAATATTTTTATCATTTATTTCCGAATATATATTTTAAAAAATTAAATAAAAAATTGAATTATCCAAACCAAACCAATATCAAGTTTATTAAAGATTGGATACATTTGGGGTTCGAAAATTATTTAAATATAACAAATCAAACGTTAAACCATTTAAGATTATGGAATTTGGGGTTCGAAAATTATTTTGAATCCATCCGATTTTTTACGAAATTCAGTTTAGATCCAGTGTAATAAATTTTGATTTAGTTCGATAAATTACCATTAGCTTTGATAATCTATCTATCCCTAAATAACATTAACATTCGAAATTAATAGAAAAAAATATTTTAATTTTTTTGAAGGAAAAGTGTGAAACGGAAGAATGTTTGATGAAAACGACGTCGGATGCTCACCTCGATTACATTTACACACAGAAGTCTCCTTCAAAACCACATGCACTTCAATCTAATCCTTAACTATATTCAACTTAACTATGATCAATAAGCCCTATATATTGTTGTAATCTTCATCTATGGATGTTCTACTATTACCAGTAAAGACTTATTGATCTTGTATAACAATCTTGATTGATTATAAACTCAAAGGGAATCTTAAGAGATTCAACCAAATTATGATCAATTACATGTTTTTGCTGTGTGTTTGGATCTTTTTTCTTCAAGAACCGTACTGATATGTTCGAACAACTGAAATCCCACTCCTGTCTGGTAATAACTTTTTCATGTAATACTTTGATCTCCTCGAAAGATTGATTCTTTCTCGTCTTGCGCCTGGTATCATCTCAATCGAGCCTTCCTCAAACCCGCGTCTCACAAACCAATCCGCGGTTCTTGTTGTAAGAAGAAAAAGCATCTCGAGCCCGAGAGCTGACGCTTTCTTCTCAATGTAATCTGCTAAAACGTTCACAGTCAAGCAAGCAATAAACACTGTTGATTCGGAAAGACACAATGTTAGTGATTGGTAGTACCAAGCAGTTTATCTCCCTGGCCTTGTCCACGGCAATCTGATGCAACTGCGATAGCTGCAACTTCTCCACATTTGTCTTCGAAGAAAGGGAACAAAGCCGCACAAGCGATTATCTGTCCTTCCCTTTCCACAACCACAAATGAATCCAAAGCTCGCAGTAGCTGAACATGAAACAGCCAATTAGTCCTTTGATGCATGCTTAACACTAAAACAAATGAAAAGTGGAACCTAAGGCTAACGGCTAACCTCTTCATCAGTTCTACGGACCAAAGTCCCAGATTCTTCCAAGGGTTTGAGTATATGTCTAATTCCAGTAAGATCTTCAACTTTCGCATCTCGGGTTCCTTCATATACATCACTGTGACATGGAATGCGTAAGAAAGATTATGAACCCGGTACTGAAACCAGTTGTGTGTGTATAGTTGTATACCTTGCCACCATTGTCCCCATCCCATCTCTTTTGAAAAGTTCCAACAATAGCACTCCACTTATAGTACCATCCAACAAGTGAACTCTTTTGACACCACCCTTTCAACACATCAATGAATCAGAGAGCTCGAAAGAAAATAAACAAGAGCACAAGGGATAGGTCTATGACTCACTCTGCAGACGAACGCTGCTGCAGCCAGTTCAGAAAGATATCCGTTCAAGCGGCTAAGCCTCTCCTCACCGCCTATAGCAAAACCTTGTTCCCCAGATGACCACAACCCGTTTCCATTGTCAAATCCAACACCGTTCTGAAACTTCGGAGTGTGTTTTTCCCAAATTGATCTCCCGTTATGATTGTTGGAAGTCGTCGCCATCCCATTGTAACCAAGAGGTTCAGGAAAACTACTTAAGCTTCCATCTCCAACAGCCTTCACATAATTGGCAGCTATCTCGCTTTGCTGTGCTCTTTTCCGGACTAATGTATCTGCTTCCTGAAGAGTCAAGAAGCGAACAAGATGTCCATTCTCATCAAGAATGGGACCGTCCATAATGCAAATAAGCTTATCTGCTCCTATAGCTAAAGCACAAGCTGTTGCAACCTCATAGGTACTGCAGTGTAAACGTCATGACCCAATATCAGAGTGAGAAAAAACTCATTGTCTTCAAGCTATTAACTTTTAATAACTAAAATATTACTAAGCTACATAGCATACTTGCAATTTAAGACTTCACCGGAGCTGGAATGGCCCAAGTTCCTCAATAAAACTACGGAACCACTATCAAGCCTCTCACGGATCCGATCAACATCTATCTTCTTGACTTCACCAGTTGCTCCAAAATCAACACCATCAACAACTCCTCTTCTCTGCCACAACCATTCATCAGAACGAGCATGACAAGAATCGACATTCAAACTAACATTTCAGCATAGTGGCAAACCCACCTTTGCTGCAAAGAAGTTTCCAGTGTCGACCCTAACACCCGTTTCGTGCAAACGACTATTATCACCATGTCGGCGTATATTACAAATGGAAGGTCCGGGAGATAGTTTGGCCTCGATCATTACAGATATTGCTCCTGCAGCTTCCTTGGCAGCTTGCAGAGATGCTGCGTCTGTAACTCTGTAACGACCCACATATGTAGGCTCACGTCCTGAAACTGATACACCTTAGGCTCCATCTGAACAAGCTCAAAAATTCATGAAATTATCACATTCAACAGTAAAGTTGCATATTCGCCATCATTAACTGATGAAATCACTACTCGATGCAGGCAATGATTGGTCCAACAGACCAGTAGAAAGGAGCATAAACTGTAAAAAACTTCTCAAAAGTTTATCAGACACAGTAACAAGTACGGGTGATTGAGAGATTCAAAAGAAGCAAATATTTTGAAAGGCCGGTCAGAAGATGATTCGCTAAGGTAAATTTTTTGACCTCTTTCAGCTAGTAGCTCGTCGATTTGCGCTTGAGTTCCAGGAACAAGAACAAATCTAATCCCCAGGTGATGAAGAAAAGCTATGTCCTGCACATATGTTAAATTGATTTTCACTATAAAAGTATAACAAGTGAAATCTGAAGGACATTGTTCATAAACTAGCTTCCTCTCAATGCTTAATAGAACAATCAAGTCAAGAAACCGAAGTTGCAGATGAGTCAATAAGATATTTGTTTAAAACAATTAATCAAGCATAATTTCTCATAAAACCAAAAACAGGTAAAAAAGAAAATGCCTTCAAAACGAGATCACAATAAGGGCCTTCTAAAACATCGCCGGAGACAACTACAACGAAGGTGCAGCCACGATGTGCCCAAAGATAAGGCCAGGCTTCACGAAACCACCGTACAAACTGCTTATCATCGACAAGATTCTCAGCAGTTTCCGAGTAACCGAAAACGCTGCATTTCGTCGACGTCGCTGAATAATCTCGAGGCTTAATCAATTGACGATTAGGGCTTAGCTTCTTCTTCGTCTCGAATATATCTCGAAATGAAAACCCCTTTCGTATTTGAGGAGGACAAAGGAAAGGAACGTAGCAGCTAGAAGAAGAAACCACCATAGCTCCTTGCTCAATCATTTCAACTTTCGTGGAAGGAAATAAAATAATTTCGATTAAACTATTAGAAGCAGAGCAAAACGGGAAGTAAACAATGGCGGCGAAGGTGGTGGAAGAAGAAGAAAAGTATTCGAAGGAAATCAAAAGAGATTATTGTGGACACATACATTCTTAATTCCGGTTTACTTTGGGTTTAAACTTTAAACAAATCGAAGCAGGTTCAACCGGTTCGAATTGGAATCCAGAACCGGTTATGTCTCTGTCATGTGAATTGATGATATTTAACGCAATAGCTGTCTTCACTCTTCACGGTTGACAAAAAAAATATAGCTGTCTTCAATACCAAAAAAAAAAAAAAAAAAAAAAAAAGCTGTCTTCNTAGCTGTCTTCACTTTGAACTATTCTTTGTTTCCCGATTGGTTCATATTTAAATGTTTTAAACGTTTTTTTATATTACATATATGACGATTATATTAATATAGTACAAAAGTTTACACAAAGAATCCGTACAAAATAATATGTTAAAATATATTAAAAGCAAATTTTCTTTTACACACTAATTAAAATAGGTCATGTTCTTTTGTACAGATTGGAAGGACCATATGAATGATGCATCTCGATAATATTCGTGTTTAGATGTATTTGGATAATATATCTGGATAGACCATTTGGATGTATCTACGTTTGTTAGTCCATTTGAAAGATGCATTTGAAAAATCAAGTTTTTTTCCCGAAAATTACGTTTGTCCCGGAAATCATGTTTTTCCCGGAAAATCTAGTTTTCCCTAGAAAATCACATTTGTTACCGAAAAATCACGTTTTTCTAGAAAATCGCGTTATCCTAGAAAATAACATTTTCCTGGAAAATAACGTTTTTCCCGGAAAATAATGTTTTTCCGAGAAAACAACGTTTTTTTCGGAAAGCACATTTTCCCGGAAAAGCAAATTTTGTTCCCGGAAAATAAAGTTTTCTCGAGTGTTTCGAGGAAAATGTGATTTTTCGGGAAAACATTATATCCCAAGATAAAAAGTGATTTTTAGGAAAAAAAACGTGATTTTCCTAGAAAAACGTGATTTTCCAGAGAAAAACGTGATTTTCTGGAACAAAATGTGATTTTGCGAGAATGAACAAGTTTTCCGGGTAAAACGTGATTTTCCGGCGAAAACATGATTTTGTGAGAAAACCGTGATTTTCAGGGTTAAACGTGATTTTGCGGGGAAAACTTGATTTTGCGGGAAATACTTGATTTTCCAAGACAAAACATGATTTTCGGGACAAAACGTGATTTTCTGGCAAAAAACTCGATTTCCCGAAACAAAACGTGATTTTCCGGTATAAAACATGATTTTCCGGTATAAAACGTGGTTTTCCGAGAAAAACTTGATTTTCCGGCACTAAACGTGTTTTCCAAGAAAATATAAGTTTTTGAGATATATCCATATACATCGAGATGCATCTTCAAAACTCATTAAGATGAATCTCTAAATTTTGTCTAAATTTAAAACTCATCGAGATGGACTATCTAGATGAGTCATTTAATGACACTAAACAAACATCATTTTGTAGCCTCTTCCAGATTAACCAATGAACCATCTGGATAAACAAGCGAACAACACCATATATATCACTCTGACATCATATATATTAATTGATTATTATGTACAATTTCTAGAGTAAATTTAGGAAATATTATATTCAATTTTTTGGGATTTTAAAATACTCATACGAAATATTATCATAAAATTGAATATTTTAATATCTAGATTTTTGGAATACGTAATTTTTGGAATTTAAAATACTTAAATATTATCGATTCTATCTAAAATATATCACAACTAACTAATATATAAATCTAAATCTTCTACTAGATATCACAACTAATTACCATAATTATCCGAATATAATCATTCACTCGGAAACTAATATTTAAATAGAATTCAGTTTTTATATTTTCTATTTTCTATTTATATTTTTTCTAAAACTTATTAACCAATATTATTTTTAATAATAAAGAATTGATATCTAAAAACATAACTAATCTATTTATTCATATAAAAATAATAAATTTTCTAGTATATGTAACGATTCAAATTTTAAAGGACGTACATAAATATCCTCTATATAATATATAGTTGAATAGTGTTTAAAACATATTTAAATTTAATCAGAATGATAATCTGTCATATATAAAATTATAAAATTTCTTATATTTAATTAAGTTTTTAGGTGAATCAAATAATTATGAATTATATACAATTAAAATAAATAATTCGAAAATAACAATACAAAAATATTATGAATATATAGAAATATAAATTTCATCTTACACATGACATGGATCAAAATCTAATATGAATTAATTTCAAATTTTATTATTTTTTAAGAAATTGAGTAACCAATCATATTGAATAATAATAATAAAATTATATCTAATTATATCAGATTCATTAGGTTTCAATAATTATTTCTTCATATCCCAAAATTTTAATTAATTTTAGATTTTTAATTATTTATTATAAAATATTTACTAACGATCAAATTAAATAGTATCAAATTTGATTAATATTTAGTAAGGAAATTCTTATTAATATTATACTAGAATTTTTACTCGAGCCATGCTCGAGATTAAATATTGTAACATTATAAATAACAATATCAATTATTTATATATGTCATAATATAAAACATCATTTATAAAAATTGTAATATTATTTTTTGTTTAGTTATGTAATAGTATATAACAATAACATATGATGCTCATACGTTTTTAATTTATCAAACATAATTCTCAAAAAACATTTTGATGATGATTGAATATTTTAAAATCCAAAAAATTAAATAAAATATTTTCAAAGATTACTCTGAGATTGACATTTAGGTCATGCGTGGGATGAAATTTTATATTTATATATAATAATAATATTTATATTGTTATCTCTCAAGTTATTTGGTTTAATCATATATATTAAATTTCAAAATAGTATTATAATTCCTAAATTAACTTTGATAGTTTAGGTTATTTGAATATTTTAAAATCACGAAAAATTAAATATAATATTTTCTAAATTTACTATATGATGTTGATGATTATAAATTTCGAAATTGAGTATTATATTTCCTAAAATTAATTTGATATTTTAGGTTATTTAAATATTTTAAAATCCCGAAAATNTCTAAATTTACTATATGATGTTGATGATTATAAATTTCGAAATTGAGTATTATATTTCCTAAAATTAATTTGATATTTTAGGTTATTTAAATATTTTAAAATCCCGAAAATAAAATATATTATTTCCTAATTTTAGTTTATGAAAGACACATATGTTAAATGAGTTCTCAATTAATATATATGATGTTGATGATTTTAAATTAAGAAATTGAGTATTATATTCCCTAAATTTACTTTGATATTTTAGGTTATTTGAATATTTTAAAATCCTGAAAAATTAAATATAATATTTCCTAAATTTACTCTATGAATGACAACTAAGCTAAGTGGGTTTTCAATTAATATATATGATGATATTGATGATTTTAAATTTTGAAATTGAGTATTATATTCCCTAAATTTACTTTGATATTTTAGGTATTTGAATATTTTAAAATCCCGAAAAGTTAAATATAATATTTTCTAAGACTTCACTGATGATACGATGATATAACTAAGTAAAATAATAAAAAATTTATTAAACTATATATAATAATATATTTTCTAGGGAAAAAATATATTTCTTATTCCTGTGAGAGGGTCGTTATTGGCCAAAATTTTGTAGCTGTAGAATGCATTTACAAAAATCTTTTGTCTAGCAAATTTTGTTTTTTAGTGATATGAGAGAAAAAGAGTAAATAGTAATAATGACCTTTAGAATGCAGTCAAGGATCGAACCAGAGTCGAGTAGTTCGGCCGACAACATAACGACAAATTTGCTACCTCTATGTAATTTCACGTACGGATGAGCCTCCCTTAGCACCGCCACTAACTCCGCTTCCTCCGCCGCCGCAACAATTCCTCCCGAATCTCCAAAACAAGAATGGCTGCTTGTTTCACCACCTTTAAGCTTGGTCAAGTTCCCTCGTTCTTGTTGCTTCGTCGAAGAAGACACGTGAGTGTGTCTAAATTGGTTCGGACATAACCAAGAACCATGTGGTTTAGGTCGGAAAACACTGTTTTCCGAAACTTCGTTAGAGCAGAGCACGGCAAGCCACGGTGGTCGGGATCTACAATTTGCCATTGCTTTTGTAGAAGATTAAACGAAAATAATAGGTGATCAATTGATAACTTCGTTTAAACAAAATTGAAGTTATTATAATTTTTCTCGATTTTGTGATAATCTAGAGGACAAAAAAAAGAAGCAAAAATGTTTAATATTATGAGATAATAGGGCAAGGTGAGAGGAATTTAATTGGCTGGTGATTGAATGATGATAGGTGTCTATATGAAATCGAGATGACTAGACAAAACTCGAATCTTTTATTGCTTTTGGCCATCAGATATTTTTGGAATACTAAATAAAATTATATAGATATTCAAAATTCATGTTTTTTTTTTAATTTTATTTTGATAATTTCTCTTTTTGTTATACTATCGAAATTGCATTCCGTTGACTTAAAAAAAAAAAAAGAAATTGCATTCCAAATAAAATGGAAAACGTTGTGAATGGAACGTAGCTTTTAAGCGTGCAAACTACTTTTTTTGTCCGCATTGCTCTGTCTGTATTACATATCACCATTCAACATATTATTTTTAACTGCTGTGTCCGCTTTGTCTGTTTTATCCACTTTACCTGTTTGATCCGTTTTTAATCCGTTTTGCCTGTTTTGTCCGCACTGCTCTATTCGCTGTCACCATTCGGAGCCTTAGTTTCAGATTCATGTCTCAAATGTTACTTTTAGATTCATGTCTCAAATTGTTGTGGTTGTCTTAAATTACTCTAGAATTACGATTTTGTTTTTTTTTCTGTTGACTATCGATGACACATGCCTCTGAATAGATGACGAAAAGGAAAATTTAATTTAATTGGAGGAAGAAGAATAAATATACTTCCTCCGTTCTTCTATAAGTGATGTTTTAGGTTTTTATTTTTGTTTCAATTTAAATAATGTTTTCGATTATCAATGCAAAAATTTAAATCTAAAAACTATTAATTTTATGCAGTATAGTTTTTGATTCTACGATTTTCTAAACAACTAACATAACATATATTGTAATTCTTTTTTTCTTCTTAAAGAATCTTGTAGAGCCACTCTTTTGCACCCTACTTAGTCTACTTTGTAATGAAGTACCTAAAAATTTAGTCTTTTTCTACTGCAACTCTGTTGGAAATTTTTTTGTTTTCATGCCGGTTTTGTTAATTTACTTTTTTATTGTTGGTTTTGTTAATTTGCTTTTGTTTCTAGTTTATATGAGAGCAAGTGATGATAAAAAGAAAGTAACATTAGTTTCAACAGTATTTATGCTTTTAGTTTAAGACTTTTCAATTTTGTTTTGTTTGATTTGTTTCATTAATTTTCAAGATGGACTTTTAATCTCAAGAAATTATAGCACTTTTCAATGCACAAAGTGAGTATATTGATATGAATGAAGAAGATGATGAGAACGAAGAAATTCTTATTGATGAGGAAGAAATGGAAATAAAAGAATAAGAGAATAAATTCAAAGCGAAACTCAAGAAACTCAATCAGTTCAAGTAAGACGTAAAAGACGTTTAACTTCTCATGTTTGGAATGAGTTTACATTAGTGGTATTTGGGGAAGATGGAAAAGAAAAAAGTGAATGTAAGCATTGTGGTCTAAAGTTAGTGATCAACACTAAAACACATGACACAACAATTTAGAGTCGCCATTTGGAGAAATACCTGAAGATGTCTAAGAAGAAAGATAAGGTCGTTTAAGATCATAAGGTGAATCGGGAAACGACCAGCGAGATAATCATATATCATGATTTACCTTTCTGATATGTTGATTATGAGAAGGTTAGAGAGATAGGTATGTGTTTGAATTCAGATTGCCAGCCTATTTGTAGGCAAACTGATGCAGTTGATGTGTTCAGGAGATATAAGATAGAAAAGAAAAAGTTAAAGAGTTGTTCATTAATGGTATGTGTGCTTTACTTCAGATTTGTAGTCAGCACGCAACACTATGATAGGTTTCATTTGCATGATTGTCCATTTTATTGATGATACATGGAGATTGAACAGTAATATACTAACATTTTGTGATATGAAATCTCATCATATAGGTGAAGAAATTGCTAAGAAAGTTTTGGAGTGTTCGAAAAAACAGGGACTAGAGAAAAATGTATTCTCTTTGATCTTGAAAATGCAACGAATAATGATAGTATGCTGAGAATTCTCAAGGGACGACTTCAAATGATGAGCGGGAGTGGTCTTTTGTGTGATGAGAAAGTTATGCATGTGAGATTTTGTGCTCACATTATGAATCTCATAGTGAAGGAAGGGTTAGAGTTAGCAAATGATGTTATGCATAATATTCAAGAAAGTGTCAAGTATGTGAAGGCATCTCACTCAGCAAAAGAGAAAGTCGTTTGCAACATGTGTTGAGAGAGAAGAGATGAAGAGTAGAGCTAGTTTATCATTTGATGTCCCTACTCGTTGGAACTCGACATATGGAATGTTAGCAAGAGCGTTGAGATTTAAGAGAACATTTTCTAGCATGAAGCAACTTGATACTAGTTACAAGGCATTACCTTCAGAGGATGAGTGAGATCGAGGAGAAATGATATGTGATTTATTAAAATCTTTTAGTATTATCACCACTCATTTCTCAGGCTCCAAGTTCCAACATCAAATGTGTATTTCACCCAGGTGTGGAGGATTTAACTTTTGTTGCAAAAGTATGTCAATGTGATGATGTAGCTGGGTAAGAGATAGCTAAGAGTATGCAAATCAAATTTGACAAGTATTTGGGAGGGGGATTATAGTATGATTTTCTTATGGGTGCAATTTTAGATCCTAAATTGAAACTTTAGATGCTTGAAGGAGCTTATGACAAAGTATATCCTACTACTTCTTAGTCAAAACTTGAAAAACTTAAGGAAAATTTGTATTTGATCAATAGAAAATATCATACCAACTCTTAGGCCAGTTCTTCAGGTGTTTCAATGACGCCAACTTCACATGAACTAATTGAGTTACCACTTGATGATGATTTAGACATGGTAGATATCTTTACAATTAGTTAACACTAATAAAACTTATATTATAGAATTGATAGTGATGTGCTGCTTTTTACACCTCTTCATGGTTTTTATGTTCTTATTATTGACCAAAGTTAAGAAGTAATTAAGTGAATAAGTGAGGAGTCAAAATGAACTTTTATGTTGTATATGTACTTATTATGTGATGATGTGTACTTGGTTATAGTGAATTTTTATATTGTTTACATGATATTAAATTTTGTAGTGTAAAATTTTTTGAATTAGAGAAGAGCATTGGAGTTGGTGTAGCTGATACAAAATCCCATTTGGATGTTTTTTTGGATAAATTAAGGGTAAAGAGAATATTTTTTCCAAATTTGAATGTTTTGAACTATTGGAAGGAAAATCAGCATCGACTTGGGAACTTGACTTCTATGGCATGTGATATTTTGAGTATTTTCATTACAACAGTGGCATCAAAATAAGTTTTCAGTGGCATCAGAATCAACTGAAAGCCGGAAACCCGAAAAATCGAAACCAAAAAACCCGAATATACCCAAATTTGAAGTTGAAACCCAAAAACTCGAAAACCAAAAATCCAAAAAAACCTAAAAAACCCGAAAACATGAAAACACGAAAGCCGGAAACCCAACAACCTGAAACTCGAAAACTCAAATATACCCAAATTTAAAGGTGAAACCCAAAACCCCAAAACTTGAAAACCCGAAAACATGAGAACACAAAAACTCGAAACGCGAAAACTTAAAATCTGAAACTGAAACCCGAAAACCCAAAATCGAAACCCAAAATCCGAAACTGAAACCCAAAAATCCAAAACCCAAAAACCTGAACCTCGAATATACTCAAATTTAAAAATAAATTTAACAAATCTATTTATTAATTAACTAAAAGTATATGAGTCTAAGAAAATTTAAATGGGCTTAAAGGTTAAATAGGTAAGATTTTTAAATGAGCCTAAACGGATTATGTTCTAAACAAGTTTCATTTAAACGTGTCTTAACGGGTCTGGCCAACTCTGGAAAACATTTCTAGACATGCATTTCATGATTGAAAGAATAAAGAAAATTGTAATTAGAACTTCCACTGATGACCAATTTCGAGAGAACAATTTTAAAAGATTTACCTAATGCTAGATATATCAGATGAATATATGCCATTAATCCTAGGCCAAAGCCCATAAAGTGAGAATTTTGGCAGTAGATAAAAAAAATTAGTATTTGAGATATCATCTTCTAATATATAAAAAGAAGAAGGGGAGTGTCTCTTCTTCTAACACGTGATACTCCCAATCATCATCCCACTCTATTTTAAAAACCTAAACAAATTGATGTTTCGTCTCCTTCTTAAATCATCGATCTATCTTCCTTGTATCTTCTTCTGTTACCACCGATCCATCTTCTTTATTTAGTTTCTTCATTAATTTCTTTGTGAATTTTTCTTATATAAGTCATCTTCCTTACAAATCATTCCATCTATGATATATCACGTTTTTGACCCTTTTTGTATTAGTTTTCTATCGTTTTCATTCGGGTTTTGCATGCATTTATAATCTTTCTAGGTCATTTTGCATAGCATTTGCATGAATCAGGTATGAAGCGATCGAAGATGGAATCTATGTCGAAAGGAGGAACACTTAAAGAATCATGCCTAATTTCCGAAGAGTCTCGGACCAGAACCAGAAGGGTCTCGGGCATGT
>OVAU01000614.1:959-19096 GCA_900406315.1 Biscutella laevigata subsp. laevigata
TCTAAGACACTTTAACTGACTCCGGTCTGAAGTTGAATGCAACACCCATCCATTGATTGTATCTCCGGTGAAATCACTTTTCATCATCTTCTCTATTTTCTCTCTTCTCCTTGTCGTCACTTTTCTATTTCCACCACCTCATTTTCTGCAGATTCCGATTTCTGTAAGTGTAAATAATCCAAAGAATATACAGTTACAACTTGAAACACGTCAAGTCTTTTATTACATTGTCAGTTTGGATGGGCCCAAGCCGTTCTAATTTACTCCTAATGTCTAAACAAAAAAAAAATATTATTGACAATACAATGCTTTCAACCCATAAACTCCAATTGTCTCATAGATTCAACCATTATACTATTATATAATTTTATTGAAATGATGTTCTTCAAAAAACATTTTGTGTGATGCCCTAAAATCCTAATTTATTAGACTTTTAGGTTAGATTATTGTGAGTAACCTCTCTTCATATATACATGTATACGTGTATATGTACAATAGAAATGAGACAGGTGTAACGGTATATATATTCCTTCCCGTATTTTTATATCATGTATTATACTAGATAAATGATATATTGCATACTAACATAAATTATAATACATAAACTAGTTTACACAAAAATTATAATTTATCTAATTTTCTGCAATATATCAACAAATGACGTTAGTTTAGTGGTAAAACACTTGACATCAAATACAAGTTTTATTTTTGTTAGTTTATTAAAATTTAAAATATTTAATGTGGAAACCTAATAAACTAGTCAACCAAATATTTTCCGCCTAATAAAATGATCAACCAAATAATTATTCCGCTTAATTAACTGGTCAAAGATGCTATTAATAGTAACATTTATTATTTATAAGTGACGAATTTTGATTTATTATTATAGATATAATTCTTCCCTATCATCTAAACAAAAATACAAATGGAAAGTAAAAGAGTGGTCATATCTTTGATGATGATGTTGTTTTTGGGAAACTTTATGGTAGAATCGGAAGCTTTTTTCAAACCTCATTGCTCTGCAATGTGTCTTCGTGCGTGCGATATGTTCAATGGAGATATAATTGCATGTCCCAATTTTTGTTACAATTTTTGTACTAAAATACCAAGTTTTCTATCTAAAACACCAAGTTTCGAATCCAAAACACCCAGTTTCGAATCTAAAACACCAAGTTTCGAAGCCAAAACACCAAGCATTGAATCCAAAACACAAAGCATTGAATCCAAAACACCACGTTTTGGAATCGATCAATTTTATACTTTCTGCGAAGTTGGTTGTATTCATATTCGTTGTCCTTTTAATATTCCTCTTAAAGACAAAAGTAAGTTTTTTCAGAATAATCTAAATTTAATTTTTAAATAATTTTATTATAATTTTTTTTTTTTTTTTTTTTTTTTTTTTTTTTNCGGCGTCTCCGCGGTAAGCGAGGGTAAACCGGACTAGTCCCCCCCAAAGGGGTGGTGAATTTTATTATAATTCTTATTGAGCTATATCTTTTATGAATTTTATTACATATATCATATTTTATCAAGCAATTTCTTTGTTAAAATCTATTTATATCTTTGGAGCTGTTGTCTTTTTGTTATGAACAGATATGGAGATGGATCATGATTGTTCGTATTGCTCGGACTTGTGCGCTAAAGAGAGCTAAAAGTGATATTAATTAGTTAGTTTTACTGAAAACAATTTATGTTTAAATAAAGATAGTATAATTCTTGTTGATTTCCATTGAACATCAATTCAAATGAGTTATTTGATTCAATGTAATAAAAAAAGTTGCATCTACAACTTATTATTTCCAATAAAATTCTTTTGATACATTTAATATTGATTTTTATAGATTTTTTATGAATATGAATTTAAAATCATTATAATATATTATACAAAAAGACAAATATTTATTAACGGTACATAAGAATATATGTAAAACAAAATTAGCTGAGATTTCAAAATAATTCTAATATACTTTAAGATATATATAATTTTAAAAATAAATTTGAAATTTTTATACAATAAATATAATAAAATTTAAAAAATAAATTCAAACTATATATAACAAAAATATAATAATAAATCATGATTATCTTAATATCCAATATATATAATTTAAATTTAATTTTTTTCTTAAGATAAATATAATAAAAAATTTCTATTTAACTCTTTATATTTTTTAGTCTCAAAATAAAGTATTTATTGTCTTTAATATAAACTAGGTTAGTCCCCGTCCCATGCACGGATTTAATTATAATTGAAAAAATTAATAATAATTATATATATCAAATCTATATAATAATAATTATAATTTTTTCTTACAGAATTATTAAGTTTATTTTTTATGTATTTACTATAATTTAGTAATGAAAATTTTGGAGTTTAATGATAAATAAAAATTAATTAATCATTTTTCGAGCTTTACAATTCAACCGATCATCAATAAATAAAAAACCTGAAACTATTTACTAATATGTGTCCAATTTTAAAATATAACACAACAATAAAAATATCCACTTTTATATTTTTTGAAATATTTTTTATGCATGACATTCATTGTCTGCTTTTGTGATTCGCCATCTTTGTAGGCGTTATTAAAAAAAACTTAGATGTTCAATGTAAATAATTGTGAAAGTTTGGAGAAAAATAATCCTATATGTTTATAGTGATTGCTTTTAGGTTAAAATATTGTATGGACAAATAAATTTTAGATTTGATTTTATTAATTTGTATTTGTCTTTTATAAGTGCTTATTTTTTATCTTCAAGTAAATATTTTGAAATTTTAAAAAATAAATATTTTAAATATTTTTATATTCACGTAAAGATCTAAAAAACCAAAAATCGAACTTGTTAACAATTTTTTTGTATTTTTTATATCTACGTAATTATGTTTAAAAATTAAATAACTGTTTGTATTTATCTTTTATAATTGTTTATATTCACGCAAAAATCTAAACAACCAAAAGTATTTATATACAGTTAAGTTGAAGAATATTTTTATAATTGTTTATATTTATCTCCAAAAATATATTTAAAAAATATATCACCACAAAAAATTTTGAATATTTTTTATAATTGTTATATTCCTATTTGTTATATTTATCAATTAAACAAATAAATCACCAAAAAAAACCTCTAGTATATTACGTATATATAAATTATATTACATATATATAAACTAAAAAAACCTAGAAATAGAATATATTTTCTAATTGCACACATATATATATATGTTAAATATATTAATCCATTTAGCATTTTAATTTAATATCTAAAATATTTTGTTTGGAAACATGAATAACAATAATCACTTAAAAACGAATTAAAAGTAAGTATGTTTGACAATATGTTTCAGATATTAAAATTTAAATAAAAAAATTCTAAAAATTTGTGGACTCGACACATCAATTTTTTCACTTCTCTTTTAATATAGAAAGGATTATCAAATAAAAATATAATATAATTTAGTTTAGTTTTTTAAAATATGATATTTGACAACATGGATAATAATAATCAACTAAAAAGGTATTAAAAATAAATTTGTTTGGAAACAAGTATAAAATACTAAAAAAAAAAAGTAATTATAAAATTCAAAAAATTATGGACGCGACACATCCACAAAATCACTTCTATTATTTTAATGTATAAGAGGGTGTGATATTTTTTATATCATGATGAGGTGAATGTTTAGATGATTGTTGGTAATGGGTTGTTCCCCACTTCAAAATTCGGCCCATATTCTAATCGACCCTTAGAAGTGTTTTGAAAGTGGAGAAGTTTGCAAGGGGAAGATGAGTAATCAAAACTGGTTTGAAAAACATAAACTTAAATTGGACAATGTTTTCGGTAAATAGGGACCAATGCACAACTTAAAAAAGAGAGAAAATACGGAATAGTTTGCTAAAAAAAAAAAGAAGAGATTTTAGGGTCTTGCTTTAGAGGTTCGCAAACGACCTCACATGTATTTTATCTTTGCGACTTGTGAGCTACACGGCCTACGTCGATATAATTCGCAGTTCGCTAAAAGATTAATACTATAAATGCTACACGACTGGTGTAATCACTTTTCATCTTCTTCTCGATTTTCTCTCTTCTCCTTGTCGTCATTTTTTTTATCTCCATCACCTAATTTCCTGCAGATTCCGATTTCTATGTAGATAACACTACAAGAAAAAAGCTATATTGTATCAATTAAATTATATCAAAAAATTAAATGATATTAATTTAAATCATTTATTAACAAATAATATAAATTATGTATTTCGGTATCACTTATTATAACTGATATAGCTTTTGATTTATTTTGACATCAAACCAAACACTTTATTAAATTTTATTTAATGTTAATTTGTACAAGAACTAGATAAACTAGTATACACGTAAATTATTATTCTTATTATTGTAATACGTTATTATTATTCTTATCAAAAAGAAAAGGAAAAATATGGCACACAAATTTTCTTTTTTTTTAGTTTACTAATTTGAAATCTTTAAAGTGGTCAACCAAATAATATTTCCGCCTAATAAACTGCTCAAAGATGCTATTAATAGTATACAAATTTATCCTTTATAAGAGAGACATCTTGATTTATTATTTAGATATATTCTTCTAAAGAGAAGAACAAATGGAGAGCAAAAAAATGGGAGTATATTTGATGATGATGTTGATAATGGGAAACTTTATTGTTGAATCAGAGGCTTTTTCCGACATTCATTGCTCTGCAGTGTGTCTTCGTGCGTGTGATACATACGTACGAGATATAATAAAATGTCCCAAAATTTGTTACAATTTTTGTACTAAAACAAATGAAATCGACCGAACTAATTCTTTCTGCAAACTTGGTTGTCTTCTTCTTCGTTGTACTTATCATTTTCCTCTTAAAGACAAGAGTAAGTTTTTCAAATCTTAATCTTCAAATAATTTTATTATAAATTCTATTGAGCTATATTTTTTTATGAATTTTATTTCATATATCATATTTTATCAAGCAATTTATTTATTAAAAACTATTTATATATTTGGAGTTTTTGTTGTTTTGTTCTCAACAGATTTGGAGGTAGAGTATGATTGTGCGGATTCATGCTCGGACTCGTGCAATAAAAAAGCTAAACGCGATATTAGTTAGTTTTACTCAAAATAGTCTATGCTTAAATAAAGATTGTATAATTCTTGGTGATGTCCATTGAATATCGAATTCAAATGAGTTACTTGATTCATTGTAATAAAAAAAGTTGCATCTACAACTTATTATTTTCAATTAAAAACTTTGTATGTGTTTAATAATGCTTTTTACATTATTATTTTTTCCTCGGACATGGATTTGCATCTTTGAGCCGCTTCACTGCCACTGTCGTTCAATCTGCATCTGCTTCTGGATTTACAGTAAAATCCAACGGAATCTACAAAAAAAGTTATAATCGGAAGGAAGAAAGAACCACTATTTTTCTCACCGTTCTTATTGTACTATTCTTACATGAATTTTTTTTTTGTCATCTGAAATTATATTGAAACCAGAGAAGAATATAAGGAAGGATACAAGATAAAATACGTTTTTGAAATACCTAAAAACAAGTCATTTGCCCTTACAAGGGAAACATAAAACTTAATCACAAGAACATGAGACTACTCTAAACCAAGAGAAGGTGATAGTTTGACGAGGAAGGAGAATTCTGCTCACAACATTTGAACAAGTGAACCAAAACACTTCTACAACGTCCACATGAAATAGTTGACACCAGTGGCGATTCTAGGAAGATATTTATGGAGGTTCAAAAATAAAAAATAAAAGATTTAAGTAAGGTTTGAACTCTGGTCAGGAGGTTCAACAATATACATTTACCAAGTGAGCTAGTGAATTATTACTCAATTCTGACAAAAAAAAATATATATAACCAGATTTTAGGTGGTTCAAGTGACCCACCAACGCCCCTGGTTGACACTGAGACCAAGCTGAAGAACAAGAGCAAAGGAGAAGGATACAACCTACCACACCTCCATAAGGCCAATATTGGTTGTAGGAATCTCTCAAACAAGCTCAACCAACACAAGCTACAGAAGAACTGAGAAGGAACGAAGCACAAGAACCATACTAACTTAATCTCTCAGAAACCGAAGCACTCGAGGGAACCTAGGTTTCAAGAAACAAAACTCCTTGATCTTGAGATGGAAAAACGCCAAAGAAGCATTCAAGCATTCCAAGCAAAAACTCTGGGTTTCTTGGACGTATTACAAACATAGCTGATAAATTCAACATTAGCTGATAAACACATGACAAAAAAAAACAAAAATGGGAACTATCCTGACTGTGACTGATATTCGATATTTAACTTTTAAAAATGCTTGAATGCTCCATTGAATTTTGTTAATAGAGAAGAAACACAACCGCTGATGTTTTAGCCAAGAGAGCGTTTAAACTATGTAACGTTCTCCGTATCATAGGTTTGGTTGGTTAACTTCATGTATAACCTTTTACTATTTAATAAAATTAGCGGTTAAAAATGAAAAATATATACAATACCTAACTTTAATAAATAAAGTATATTGGATACATCATTTAAGAAAATAATAAAGCACATTTTTTAAGAGTTAAAAAATAAAAAAACCAGTAGTACATAATAGTAGATTAAAAAAAAATGAAAGTTCAAATACCTAACAATTAATAAACACAAATTTTAACTCAAAATAAAAATTGGAGTATAGATCAAAATACAATAATTTAAATGGAATTTTTTTCAAGGATATATATTTTATAATATATTTTCACTTAAAAAAGATGAAGGTAAACTTTCCTTTTATTGATAAATATTAAGAAAACCTCAAATAGTAAAATATATCTTTGAAATACATATATTATTGGTTTCAAACTGCTAAAAAAATATGGAGACAGTTACAATTAATATGAACGAAAGTATAACTTAAGAAATTCAACTAAAAAGATAAATTTAAATAAAATAATATAACTTATTCATGTAGAAAATACAAAAAAAAAACATTATATTATTGATTTAAGGTCCAACTAAATTAAAATTGCTTTATTTTCTACATTTGTATTATTACAAAAATATTATATTTGTTGTATTTCAGAAATATAAATTAATATTTTTTTTTTTACTTTTCTATATGTAAAAAAAAACCTGTTTAATAGCTTATTTTTGTTAGGGATGGGTGATTGAGAATATGTTCAGAGAGGATCTATTTAGATTTCGAATTTTTTATGTAGGAAATTCGTGCGATTACTTTTTTCGGTTTAGGTTCGAATCGGATCCTTTTGAGTTTGAATAGGGTTTCAATACCAAAAATAATATTAAATATATAAGAATAGAAATTAAAATGTATTAAATATTAAAAATAATAATAAATATTCAAATGATTCTCATAAATAAATAGAAAACCGAAATTAAAAAATTAAACATATTAAGTATCTAAAATTAATATTAAATATTAACAAATATATCAAATAATTAAATATCTTTCAGTTAAGATTAGATGCCTTATTTCTGGTTCGGTTTCAATTCTATTTGATTTGTCCAATTTTAATCTTTGTAGGTGTTTTCTTTTGAAGTTAACCATATAATTATATAGTATGTATTAATTTCCTAGTACTTTTAATAGATTTATTGTTGATTCATGTGGCTAGCATGTGGAAAGAAGAGAAACATAATTCCTTACATTCCGGTCGCATCGCATGTTGAAAGATAGTATTTAACCCGAATAGTTTAAGAAACTAATGAAGCAACAATTCCGTACTTTGTAAGAAGATATGAATACTCCACCAAAAATAATAGTTTCTATTTTCTTAATTGGCTTAGTACTACTCCAACTTATTAATGTTAAAGTAGACAAGGACTGTTACCAGGTTTGTAGGGCTGATTGTCCGTTAATGTATCAATATGAACTATTTGGTTCATTAAAACGTATTTAGGAGGAGACATTAACGGACAATCAGCCCTAGAAACCTGGTAACAGTCTTTGTCTACTTTAGCATTAAGATTAAGTTGAAGTAGTAAGCCAATTAAGTCAAAGATGCTATTAACAGTATACAATTTTTATTTATAAGAGAGAAATTTTGATTTATTATTTAGATATATTCTTCCCCATACAATTTTTATTTATAAGAGTGATCGTATTTTTAGTGATGATGTTCTTATTGGGAAACCTTATTGTTGAATCGAAAGCTCTTTTTCAAACAGAGCAATGTGTCTTCGTGCGTGTCATATGTTCAAAGGAGATATAATTGCATGTCCCAATTTTTGTTACAATTTTTGTACTAAAACACCAAGTTTTGATGAAGCCAAAACATATGAAATCGACCAATTTAGTCATTTCTGCGGAATTGGTTGTATTCATATTCGTTGTATTTCTGGCACTCCTCTTATAGACTTGAGTAAGTTTTTCGGATCTAAATTTAGTCTTCAAATAATTTTATTATATAATTCTTATTTTTTTATGAATTTTATTTCATATATCATATCTTATCAAGCAATTTCTTTGTTAAAAACTATTAAAATCTTTTGTTGTTTTTGTTATGAACAGATATGGAAATAGTTCACGCTTGTACGGAATCATGCTCGGACTTGTGTGATGAAAAGAGCTAAAAGCGATATTTAGTTTTACTGAAAAGAGCTTGTGTTTAAATAAGGATAGTATAATTCTTGTTGATTTCCATTTAGCATCGAATTCAAATGAGCTACAACTTATTAATTTCAATAAATTTTTTTATATGTCTAATAATGTTTTTTATATATTTTTTTATGAATATGAATTTAAAATTATTATAAATTATTTGAGATGTTATACAAAAAAATATTATTACACTACATGAAAATATATGTAAGCAAAATTTGTTGAGAATTCCATATTTTCTCAAAATAATTCTGATATACTTTAATATATATATAATTTTCAAAATAAATATAGAAATTTTCATACAATAAATATAATAAAATTTAAAGTAAATAAATCAAATTTTACTATGTAATATTTTTCAAACTAAACCTGCTATTTAGTTTTTCAATTTTATTATGTTTTCTAACAATAGAGTAACGTTGTTTTCTAATATTCAGTTATGAATTTGAATATTTTGGTTTCTTTTTTATAAAAGCTTTTTCACATTTTTTTATTTTTTTAAAAATATAATTAAAATACATAATATAATTTTTTTTAATTATTATTGTTATTTATATTTTTTACGGCTAGTATCCGTCAAAATCCCGTCAAAATTTATCCGTCAATATCCCGTTAAAAAAAAATCAAATCTCTGACGACTTGAAGCCATCAATATATCGTAGGAAAATTATCAAAATTTTGACTGATAGCATCCATCAATAGCCCGTCGGAAATTATGATAGTTTCCAACAAATAGAAAATTTCCGACGACATAGAACCGACGATCGTTATCCGTCAATACCCCGTCGGAAATGACCTTTTCTAATAGATGTGTCCATCAGAAGTAGCACAGTTTTCTTGTATATAATTCATATAATAAAAATGTTTATGATTTCTTTATTATAATGTACTTCAAATTTTGCAAAACTGATATGAAATACTCAACTTATGGAGAAAAACATAATTTAAAAAAAATATAACACATCGACTAAGAAAATAATAAGATCATATGAATCAAGTCTATGAATACGTAAATATGCTCAAAATTTTGAATTACAAGTCGAAAACTTGATCGACATCCAAATCATAGAAGTTTTGTTTGGGTTATTTAATTTGTTTGCTAAATCAAATTAGTAAATTAATAAATATTCAGTATTCAATATTTATATTATAGAATTCAAAATATTTTTTTATTTAATAATTATATAAGAAAATACATATTAAAAATATGAAAATATAAATATTTTACTCCATCACAATTTATTATTGGTGATGCCCTCCTAACTTGACATGTGACACATTTTTTCCTATAAATATATAATTATATAATTGATTGTGTAAAATGTAACAAAAACATTAATGTGACATAATGGTTAAGTTTATAATTGTGAAGAGAAGAGGTAATGAGTTTGATTCTCTCTTGTCCCACTTCTGTTGTTTTAGTATTTTATCAAAATGACGTAGTTTTACGGATTAAGTACGGGTTGATGAGTTTATTTACAATTTCTGCATATATTATCATTATTTTTAAAAAATACTTAAATACTAAACGCAAAAAAATAAAATTTATTATTTATTCTTGTTATAAATAAATAACATTATAACTATTCGATATAAGAAAAAGTTATCAGTAAATTTCGAATTGCAAATGAAATAGAACTCATGAGGAAAACACAGATACTTTTGTGTTTTGTTGTCTGCTTAATATCGTTTCAATTTTCTTTAGTGAAATTACTCAAATTTACGTAAAAATATTTAACATGCTAATGCATTTTATATGTAAAAATCCACGGAAAGATAAGAACTTTGTCTAGAGAGCTACATTGAAAGAGCACAACACAAAAGAAAACTTGATCAATTTTTTCTTATAAACCTAAAAATCAAAGGCAAACTAATAGTAAAAAAACAAAAGAAATTTTTAACTAGGTAATCTCCTGGAAACACATAAAGAAATGTTTCTTATGTGTGCTTCAAATTTGATGATTAATTTAAGTATTCTTGCTAACCAATTTTTTTGAAACATTGCATAATAAATTAAAATTAAAATATAATTTTGAGAATTATAAAATAAAAGTGGTTAGAATATAATTATAGTATAACAAATAAAATATATTTGGAAATACAAACTTTAAACAAAAATCGAAAAACTTATAAATAATTATAATATTTGAAATTAGATAATAAACGTGAAATAAAAAAAAATTATAAATACATAAGATGTTATTATGATTACATAAATAATAATTTACATAATAAGAGGTAATAAAATAAATTTATTTGCTCGATATGAGAAAATGATTTTTATGCCGAATATGTAAAATGAATTATTATAATCACATAAAATTAAAAATGATAAAACGATACTTGGCTCTAGTTCTAGTATATAAAAGATGAAGACAGTATCTCTCGTAGTGACACGTCAACCTCTCTATTAACCAATCAAAATTTTCCCTTTAACTCATCCATTAAAAGTGGAGTCGATACCTATTTCTCTCACATTATCAGTTTTTATTATTTCCACCTCTTTGTTACAAAATTAAAAAAAAAAAAATTGATATGTATCTCTCCAACTTCGTGCTTGTGGATACATTGTGATTGGCTGTTAATAAAAGCTGTTTGTTTTTACCGTTGAGTCATCCTTCTATCATTTTTTTAAGGAGAGGTACGAAATGCATTTCTTTAGGAGGTACCAAATGCATTCTTTTCTCCTTATATATATTAGTATTTTTCCGGATCCTCTTCACTATTTACTTCAAATAATATTAGAGAGAAAAATACTACATAATAATAGAGGCAATCGCCCAAACATTTTTGAAACACATTTTGGATGATATTGCTCTATAGCATCAGATGCTATATGTCAATGTCATCCAAAATGTTTTTAAAAATGTTTGGACGATTGCCCTCATTATTATGTAACAAATTCATATAGTATTTTTTCATTTCTCACTTCACTATCTACCTCAAATAAAATTGGAGAGAAAAATACTACATAATAATGAAAACAAACTCCATTTTTAAAAATATTTTGGATGACCCAAAATGTTTTTAAAAATAGTTGGGCGATTGTCCCCGTTATTACGTAACAACTTCATTTATGTGTGTATTTCTATGTTTAGTCTCTCCTCTCTCTCCTTTTTCCAATTCTTCTCAGCTCGCAGTCTCCACGAGAAAGCCAAGGATTCGCCGGCGTTGACTCCATCGAAACCTAAAAACGCCTAAGCCACTTTCACAGCCGTGTAAGGATGAACTAAAGCCGTGAAGTGAGGAGCTTTGCTTAATCGATCAACGACCACAAAAAAAATGACTGATTTTCTGGACGACAAGGGCAATCCATCTATGAAGTCCATAGTGATATACTTGGGTGTAGTGGATTTGCAGATGTGTTTGATGTAGACTACTTCATTCAAAACATGAGTGGTTTTCTCAATGTTGTCAAACTATTGCCATTATAGACAATTGCATCAAAAAATCCATACAGAGTAGATTGCAGCAAAAGGAAAGGTCAATTTGATTACATTGAAAGTGTTCTTCCTTCGTTCTTGAAACATCATTACATTGACAATTGCACCAGCAATGAGCCAACGCAGAGACAGGTGCCTTTCTAGTCTTATATTNTAGACAATTGCATCAAAAAATCCATACAAAGTAGATTGCAGCAAAAGGAAAGGTCAATTTGATTACATTGAAAGTGTTCTTCCTTCGTTGTTGAAACATCATTACATTGACAATTGCACCAGCAATGAATGAGCCAACGCAGAGACAGGTGCCTTTCTAGTCTTATATTGTCTTTGACTGTAGCAGCTGTTTCTGGCAAAATTTCTGAGTTTCTTACTCTTCTACTTTCATACAATGCATTTCAGGTATCCTCAGTATGCAAAAGCCACTCTATGTCAAGCACGTTATTCAGCTTTACGCCTCACTAGTTCCTTAGAGAAGAAGGCCATCGAGCTTTTAGATGCTATTCCCTAACCCTTCTTGTCACTGCATCTCAGATTTGAACCGGATATGGTAGCGTACAGCCAATGTGAATACCCAAACCTCTCTCCTTCATCTATTGCAGCCATTGAAGCTCCTCGTGTTGACAGGACTGGAGAACTAGCTCAGATTTGGAGAAAGCGAGACAAATGTCCTCTGACACCAAACGAAACAGTTTTGATGCTTCAATCACTAAACATACCAACAAGCACAAACATATACTTAGCAGCTCAAGAATGATGTAAGAAAAGAATCAGTTCATGTACTATCAAGTTCTTGTGTTCATTCAGCAGCAAATTGTATCTCTATCTTACTGAGATTCTACAACGATCAGGTTCTTTGGTGTCTGCATTTTTAACCATTGAATGCAAAATCGCTGAAGCCTCGGATCTCACTGCTTGAGACAAGTGTTGCTCTAAATCATGTGAATACCTAATAGCTACTTCAAGACCCTTTTCATCCAGATGATAAAAGTTCATGCTTCTCCATTGCTTTGAGTTTCCAACCACACAAAAACCATGTAAAATAGCAACAAATGAAACAGGATCAGGAGAGAAGCCTTTCTTCACCATCGCATCCTGAAACCTGCAAGCAGTCTTCACCATTCCATGTACACAGAGACCAACAAGGACTGAATTGTAAGCAGCAGCATGGTCTGACCACCCATCTGATTTCATTTTAGTGAAAAACTCACAAAACAGAGAACTTTGTCCCTGATTAAACCCATTTGGTTCACCAGATGTTTTCTTTACAAATCCCTGAAGTAGACAATTGAAGGTAAGTTCATTAGGTACACAGTTGTTTCTCAACATTAGCTCCCAATAGTAAACTGCTTTCTCAAGGGTAGTAGCCTCTTTAGCGAAGCTTCGTATGAGTGTTGTATAGGTGACAACGTTAGGCACAAGGCCACACGATTGCATCTCTTTGAAAGTCTCTTCTGCCATTTTGAAATCCCCTTGGCAACAAAACCCATTAACAAGGGATGTGTACGTTACCACGTTTGGTTTACATTTACTCTTAGCCATGTCTCGAAATATCTTCATGGCAGTAGCCATATCCTGTTGCTTTACATATCCGTCGATGATTGTTGAATAAGTGAACTTATCAGGTACAAGTTTTTCTTCATTCATCTTATTCATACACATCAATGCCTCACTCAACATTCCGGATCTGCAAAACCCTTTAATCATTGCATTGTAGTGCACAACATCAACCTTCACACCCTTTTCAATTGAGAGAGTGAAAACCTTCCTTGCCTCATCAAAATCACTATTTCTGATGAATCCATCTATGAGAGTTGCATACACATAAGCATCTGGTAAAATATTCCGGTCAAGCATCTCCGAGAAGAGGAGTTTGGCAGGTATAAATCTACCGCTCTTGCACAATCCACTCATCAACATATTGTAGATGGCAGCATCCGGTAACACTCCTCTATCTATCAATTTAACTTTCATCTTAATCGCATCATCCATATAGCCTGAAACAACAAGACCATGGATAAGAATTCCATAAGTAACTATATCTGGCTTGCATCCTCTTTCAGCCATCTGTAAAAGCAACTTGGAAGCAATATCATACTCTTTGATTTTGCAATATGCTTGTATTAGAGGAGCATAGCTTAAATTGTTCGGAATCAACCCTTTCTTTGATGCTTCATCCAATATCCCAAAAGCATCTTCCTTTTTCCCTTCTTTACACAAACGATTAATCAAAATGTTATACGTTGCCATATCAGGCTTGCAACCATTAGCCACTATCCACCGTATACTCTCAGCTGCTTCCACCTTAGAACCGTGCCTAAACTTAGCATCCATGATGTTGTTAAGGAACCAGACACTAACACTTAAACCCCTTTCTTTTACTTCCCGCAAAAGTCTATCACTCGCCACAAAATCTCTTTTCTTGCAGAACCCGTTTATCAATGTACCAAAAGTTTCTAGAGTTGGCATAAATCCCTTTGATTTCAACTCCTTGAAAACAAAATTTGCATTTTCAATGTCACCAATTTTGCAGTATCCATCAATAATTGTGTTGTAAAACACTATATTCGGAACACAACCTTTCCCCCATCGTTCTTCAATCAGCTGTTTACCTTTTTCTACTTTCCCTTCACTACACATACCCTTGAGAAGTATACAAGTACTGTAATTATCGACACAACCACCTCTCTCACACATTTCATCATACATCTTCCGTGCATCAATAAGTNTTTCTACTTTCCCTTCACTACACATACCCTTGAGAAGTATACAAGTACTGTAATTATCGACACAACCACCGCTCTCACACATTTCATCATACATCTTCCGTGCATCAATAAGTCTCCTACTTCTCACATATAAATTCAACAACGAATTGCAAGCAATAACATCAGGCACAGAATCGTATAACTCAACTATATAATTATACATCTCCACGGCTTTATATAAAAACCATGACTCAGCATAAGCGTGAAGAACATGGCTCAATGCTTCATGNGGAATTGCAAGCAATAACATCAGGAACAGAATCGTATAACTCAACTATATAATTATACATCTCCACGGCTTTATATAAAAACCCTGACTCAGCATAAGCGTGAAGAACATGGCTCAATGCTTCATGTGTAAGCTTCACATTTTGCTTTCTGAAAGTTCTCAGCACATTCTCAATCTCATCGAATATCCTATGTCTCACTAGTAGCTTCAGAAACGAAGAACAAGCAAACCCATTTGAAAAGAACTCATCTCTTCTCTCACTCGATAGCCAATCAAACAGTTTCACGCCGATTTCCACGTCCTGGATTCGATCGAAGACGAAAGGAGAAATATCGACTAGTTGGACTTGCTCGGCGAGAATATTAGACCAATTTTGTTGGGTTTTGAGGATGTTAACAGTGTCGCTAACTTGTTTTCTGATATTGGGAGTAATCGGAAAATGAGATCGAACAGAATTAGAAGACGGAGGATTGGAAAGAGGTTTGATGCGAGAGAGAAGGGTTTTAGACATTGCAGAAGAATGGTTTAATCGTCAACATCGGTTTGATCATCATAAGACTAGAATTCGAACGAAGCAATTTATTCTCACATAGGTCCCTCAACTTGTAGTTATTAGTTAATATAACCTCCTAGCTTTATATCTCTCCAGATTAACCAAAACTTGAAATTTTGGTTAACTACTTAGTCTACTTTCTTGCTGTTTTCGGATTTTGAAAAAGTGAGTCTAAAAATTTAGGAGTTGTTATAANAGTCTACTTTCTTGCTGTTTTCAGATTTTGAAAAAGTGAGTCTAAAAATTTAGGAGTTGTTATAAAATCTTGGCATGGTTTAGGGTAAACTAATCTCCACGATTAAAATTAACTTCTGATTCTACAGCTTAAAGTGGTCTAAACCTTTGACCAATATGTAACTTGTTTTTGTTTTTTCTATTGAAATGACAGAGACCAAAAGGTTGATAAACAAAGGGTTTGCAGAATCCACTCCTTTCCAAAAAAAAAGACTCCATCAATCCTTGGAAGTTATAACCAGTAAACCCAATGCACCTATGAGAATATACTGCAAAAAGAAGACAAGTTACACAATGTTGCAATGACAAAACCAACAAAGAAGACGAGACACAAAGAAGACAAGTAGATGATAAGAGTGAGAATGTACCTTAATGATAGGCTTTTCTGTCATAATAATAGTCACCCATCCAACATAAGGCAAGAATCTGAATCTCACAAGAACACAAGTTAAACCTATTTTGAGTAAGAAGAGACTTTTTAGTTTAAACTTTAGAGCTTTGAGGAGATTTGATTACCCGACAGCACGACCCATTATATGATGTCGGTTAAGCCAAAGCTGTCCTTCAGCATATAACAGTCTGTCATCACCATAGTTATTGTCACCTGGATACAATAAGATTTATGTGTGAATGAGTGTCGAAGAATCACTCTATGAAAGCTTATTCTTCTCCATTATTTTTTCACATCAAGTACCTTTTGTCAGAACATCAACATGTCCATTGTTTTCCCTTTCGTGAACCTATTATGTGTGATAAACCTCCAAGAATCAGCTACTTTTACATCAAACATTTACAATATTAAGTACCAAGAGATGCCAAAGTCTAGACGCTATTACCTTAATGACACGATGGACAATGGGAATATCACGACCCTAAGATTTAGCATTAAGAAAAAAAGATAAAAACAAATTAGTATCAAAGGGAGAGAAGAGTGAATGAGGCAAACCAAAAACAAAGACGAGGAACTTACATCAACATTGAAAACAACAATTTCACCTGCTCGAATCGGGTCCTTACTCATATGCAAGAACAATATATCCCCCTACAAGATAGAACATTCAAGAGTTATATGCTGATCCTCAAATAGATTATTAGTACTTATTCATTNGACTAATTCATTCACATCATGTAAGAATTTAAGAAAAACCACTGTAAAATCTTATGTATTTCGAAAGATTAAGCCCATCTACCCTCTTAAAACCAGGTTCCATGCTTCCAGAGAGAACAACCACTACCGGAGNACTTATTCATTCACATCATGTAAGAAAAACCACTGAAAAATCTTATGTATTTCAAAAGATTAAGCCCATCTACCCTCTTAAAACCAGGTTCCATGCTTCCAGAGAGAACAACCACTACCGGAGATTCGCTTCCAGTGACACACATCAAAGCTTTCCATATGATCAAAGCAGATGTAACAATCATCCCTACCAGATTTCAACACAGAACAATTTGTCATAAACTATAAGACAATTTTGACATATGACTCGTATTAGAAACAAATTATCCAACCACTAAGAAACCATTAGGTGGCTAATCTTGTCTACTCAGAACCAAAAAAAAACTTGCAAACTANTGTTGTCATAAACTATGAGACAAGTTTTTCATATATTGAAAACAACCAACAACTAAGAAACCATTAGGTGTCTAATCTTGTCTACTCAGAACCAAAAAAAAACTTGCAAACTATAACAAAATCGCTGCCACATTTCCCCTAAAGAAGAGTATGCTTCAAAATTCCCTGTCAAAGATGTAAGACTAGTAATCTATTCGGAGTTAGACTTAAATGTTCAGAACAAAATATCTCATGTAGCACAATCGACTTCATCAATTCTAATAACCAAATACTTGAAAGATTTTCAACTATATTCAAAATTGATCAGACAATAGTGAGCCCCTAGATACCAATTAATCAAATTACAGTCACAGAAATCCAAATCGGACTGAACTCAGTTTAAACATATGAGACGAAACGAAGACCGAACCTAGACTGATAGCCTGAGTGAGAAGCTGACGGATCTGAATAGATTTGATAGAATCTACGGTTTCTCCGATCCAACCCATTTTGACCTTGGAATTTTTCCGTTCCTCGCCGAAATAATTCAGATCGCAGTGGAGAAAAACCGAGAAGAGTCTCTCTCTCAGAGTCAGCTTTAAAGCACGATTTCTCTCCAAGAGCATTTCTGCAAACAAATCGGTAATAAATTCGATAACCGGTTTAACAAACTGAAACCGGTTAAATCCTTAGAGTGACGTGGTTTAAATCGTTGAGTGGCTACATACTGGTGACGTG
>OVAU01000616.1:0-19072 GCA_900406315.1 Biscutella laevigata subsp. laevigata
GTTTTAAGCATCAAACAGAGAACATGACTGAAATGAGTGACATTTTAAGCATCAAAGATAGAGAGTAAAAGCGATAATTTAGTAAAAAACAGGTAAGTGAAATATGTGAGACTACAAAAAAATTTGAAAGTTAACAGATCTGGACAATGATGATGAACAAAATAAGATAAGAAATTGAAAATCAGGAAATCATGATTGAGATTAGATCTATGGAGGAATTATCGAACGGAAGTAGTTAAACTTAAAAGAGGACAGTTTAAACGATAAATAGTGAGAAAAAAACTGCAGAGAGATGGTGAGAGATGGAGTAACGGTACCGAGGGTGATAAAAGGTGGGGATAAATCGTTCGGCGAAGAAATGGAAGAGAAGAAATAAAGATGAAGAAGAAAGATAAAGAAGAGAGATGAAGAAGAAAGCTGTAAAAGTGAAAAAGCAATAAGTTTGGTTTCTTGAATTTGTACCGATGGGTTCCAGTATAGCGGTGTGGTGCGGTGAGAAAAGGTGGGGATAAATCGATCGGCGAAGAAATAGAAGAGAAGAAATAAAGATGAAGAAGAAAGATGAAGAAGAGAGATGAAGAAGAAGAAAGCTGTAAAAGTGAAAAAGCAATAATTTTGGTTTCTTGATTTTGTCCATCGGTTAATACAACTGATAAAGTAATCAATTTGGTTTGCTGTAGTTGGAGGCTTAGTTTAGTTTGGTTGAGGGGTGAAAGAGTAATAAACCACCACAAAGTTGCTATCAAGTTTAAAGTTGCTATTTTGGACAATTAGTTTCCAAAATTTGCCATCTGGGACAAATTGTTCTAAAAAAAATTAATAAAGTTAAATTTTCCAGACAAATTTCATTAATCAATTGAGAAAAATAAAATACAACGAAGGTAAAAAACCGTAAAAGGAAACTTCTTCTCCAAACTAACAAGTAACAAGTCATCTCTATCATAAGAGTACGACACGTGTCGTTTCCTACTAACTTGCACCGAAAGTCATCGTTCAAAAACTCAAAAAGCAAAAATCTAATGAAGAAGCGGTGCTAACGTCCACCATCTCTCTAGCTGTCGCTTCTGAGTCTTCTCTTCCTTCTTCTTTTTTCATGTCTATCTCTCTCTTTGTCTAACCAATCATTCCTATATTTACGTTTATATCTATTTTTTTTTTTTTTTTTATAATTTTAATCATAAACCGCGACACAAAAACACGTATGTATATATATGTGAAGAAACCATTAAGCTTCTTCTTTTATCAACACAACTGTTTTTTGAGATCCATCTGAGATATGATGAAAATGAAGAATTTTCTGGGCTCTAGATTGAAGTCTTCCTCGGCAAGAAAAGGTTTTGTTCTTTACTTTTGCTCAAGAAGAAAGTTTTGAATGATTTGTTTCTCTTCTTTGACGACTCTTAATTGATTTACTTCTTGAAATTTCTTAAAAAGAATGTTGAAAATGTCTTGAAACTATGTAAAATTAGAAACCCTTCTTGAGTATCTAAATTGTTTGGCCTTTGTCAATGAAGCAGAAAATTCGGAGAAGGAACGTAGTCGTAGCTTGACGTCGAAGCTAAGTGTTAACGAGGAGTACAAGGAAGCTTTCAGGACAAACTCTTTCATTGATATTCGGACAAAAGCAGAAGATCAATTAGGCATTACATTCTTTAGCAAACTCACTTCTCCTTCTTCTCCTTCTTCTCCTTCACCTTCTGATATTAGCTTCCACTCACACTTCACCGATTACTTGCTCGACCCTCCTCAAGAAACTCTCGATGCTCTGATGCAAGACTCGGCTTTCCATAATCTTCTAGTTAAGTTCTTCGACTCAAGCTCCGATGCTTGTGACGTGTGCGAGTCTCTTCTTCAATGCATCCAACAAATCAAGATCAACCACAATAAAATCAAAAGGGTAATCAAGATAGGGAAAAGGGTTTGTAACGGTGGTAGAACGGTGGAATGTTGCCCCGAAAAGCTCAGTGCTTTGATATTTCAAGAGCTTTCGAGATTTGCCTTGCTGAAGAACCCTTTGTTTTGTATCATCAACGAAGCTCAGTTCCGTAAAGTTCACGATGCAAACTCGGATTTGCTCGCCAGAATGACATCGAAAAGGAGAAGAATCAGAAGAAAAATCAGGTTCTTTAGATTCTGGAAGAAGCTAGGAGGTTATAGTCTTGTGATTTCTCATACCGTGCTTGTCGTTACATTACTAATCATAGCTCTACACAGCATACTCGGTGTTATAGCAGCTCCTGCTTTACTCGGCTTATGTTCTTTGGCTCTTTTGAGGAAGAAGAAAGTGAAAAGAAATAAGACCGATACAACGTTAGAGAATCTCGGGACACAAATCGACATTGCAGCGAAAGGAATGTTCATATTAATAAACGATTTGGACACCTTGAGTAGACTTGCAGGGAGATTGTGCGATGAGATAGAACACAGAAAAACCGTAGCTGCAATGTGCGCAAAGAGTAGAAAGATTGAAGTGTTAAAGGAAGCATTGAGGGAGTTTAAAGGACACGAAGAAGCATTCTCAGACGAATTACAAGAGCTCGAAGAACATCTCTACCTTTGTTTCCACACTATTAACAGATCAAGAAGACTAGTATTAGCACAAATCACAGGACCACCTAGTTCTTGATTCTTTGCTTATTTTGTCGTAGATTTACAATAAAGCTGTCAGAATATTTTTCAATGTTTTGTTTATGATTCAAGTAAAACAAAGACCAAAGACTTAAAACTGGATGTTGGAAGAATAAGTCTGTCCAAAGGACCAAGAAGAAGGAACAAGGTTGAGGAAGACTCTTGTAGCACCATCTGTTGTGGTAATGGAGAAAGAGAGAGATTGACCATCGAGATAAGCGTTTGATTGCCAATTAGCTCCCCAATTACGAGACATAGCTAACCAACCAGTCTTTGATCCTTTAATAGAGACAGATCTTATAGAACCTCCTCCTCCAACATTCGATATGTTCACTAGCTCGAAGTAATCTCTTCCATTTATTCTGAATCTCACTCCTCCTTTCTTGTAACAGCTTACTCTGTTTATTCATGTAGAAATTTGAAAATAATTGCATAAGCACACCCTCAACTTTCATTTTAAAACAATTCACTACTCTTTTTAATTTTTGTGGAAAATCTGACCTTTGGAAAACGACGGGTACGATTCCACCACGATAAATTCCGATCTTTTCCCAAGCTGGTTGTGCCATGTCGAAATGTTTGAGCGGCGGATTGCACCAACCACCGTTGTTGTTAGGTAGTGCGAAATTTGGTGGACAGAAGTTGGTGGCAGTGATAACCACCGAAGCTCCTCTCTTGCACCACCGTGAGTCCGCCGCGTAATCACACGTTATTCTATAGCACTCACCACAAGAAGCTCCGTTGTTGAACAGAGCCGTGCTTAACGCCGCCGTCATTGTTCCATACCCCGCCGCATCTAGATCCCCGTATCCACAAGCTCCGCCTGAAAACATCATCAGTTTCGTAATTATAAAATCGGAACAACATTTGAACTTCTAGAATTGAAAGTGAAGACTGAAATATACAACTAAAATTGTGAAATTACCCATAGTTCCAGAAGCGTCACTTCCTCCATAGAATGTGGCGTGGCCGTTGGTTAAACCAGAAGGCTTAAACGCATCAACCGCTATAAAAAGAGCGGCCAAAACCGCCAGACCAGTTAGAGTGTTCGCCATGATTATAATTTGTGGAAGAAGAAAGAGTATGATGATGATGGAGTGAAGGAGAGAGAGACTTGTTTAAATAAAGATAGGAAGTGAGTGTAATAGACACAAAACCTTACATGTGGTCTTATCTTCATGTATCTTTATTTCTTTTCTTTTTTGGCAATTTTCTTACATGTGTATATTTGTAAGTAACAACATAACTCCAAAATACTGTAGATCCTGAACACTCTGTTTGTGATATGCAGATATGAGTTTACATTCCCCAAAAAGCTCAAATAAAAGTTCAGATGTGGAGTACAACTTTTCTATATACATGTGTATCAGATGATAATAACACTATTCTTTACTATACAAACACAGACATTTTTTTTTTTGGCCAGAAAAAAAGCCTTTGGCCAGATAGATAATACTTCTAAAGTTTTGAGTCATAACCAAATGAATGAAAGAATAAAGGAGTTTTTTGTGTTGTTTGTGAAGTTGCAGGATACAAATCATGTGCAGGTTCATCAGTCACAGACTCCACATGCTGTCTTCTCCGACAGTATTAGGCAACCTGCCAAACTGCTTTACATTATTATTGGGATAATTAATCGTTTTTCTCAAACTTGATTCCCAATCTTAGTCGAGGAAGATCACCGTCACGACGTAGTTTGTCGTCTTACACACTTCGTCGACCAATCACTTCAATCCAAAATATGATTTACTTGATAGGAGCTTTTTTTTTATTTGACTAGAGTGTAAGTATAACTTGCGCCATTACAAATACCATAATATAACATTGACATTGATGATGTTGTTCATATAGTTGGCAAATCCTAGCCATCAAAGAGCCGCAGAATTATTATTACTAATATTTTTTTTGTCGCTATTAAGAAGTAAATGAATCTAACAAGAAAATTCATATAATAAGAAAAAACATAACATGAGATTGATTTATTAAGAAAGTGAAACCTAGTTTGGCAGGAACCTAAAAAATAAATGAGTACTTAATTACAATTCTAATTTCATGATAACATTTCACATGCCAATGTTCTATTAATGAGCCATTACAGTGAGCTAAAAGTATTCAATTCTTAAATTGCGAAAATCTCCCCTAAACCAAGTTCCAATCTTCTGAAACCAAAAAAAAACACACAAATCTCTTTTCCTAAAGTTAAACAAGAGTAATAAAAAGGAACACTTAGAATGCTGAGCATAGGGTTGTCAAATGGGCGGGCTGTCCATGGACTGTCCGTGTCCAAATTGATTTGGACTTTTTGTGTCCATGACCAGATGGACAATGGACAAATATGCACTGGACATGAAATGTCCATAGACAAATATGAGCATGACCATATGGACAATGGACGTCCAGTGGACATACAATTTTAGGGCAAAATTAATTTGAGAATTTCGCTTTTACACTTTAAAACTGAAACGAGAGCTTATTTCGGTTTTCCGGGAAAACGCAGAACTCAAGTTGTCTAGGAAAAACACAAAATTCGTTTATCCAAGAAAAACACAAAATCCCGATTTCCGGGAAAAACGCGGAATAGGAGTTTCGAAAAAAAACTCAGAATCTCGGTTTTCCCGGAAAAAAAACTCAAAATCTCGGTTTGCCCGGAAAAACGCGAAATCTCGGTTTTCCCGAAAAAACGCAGAATCTCGATTTTCCCAGAAAAACGCGGAATCTCGGTTTTCCCGTAAAAACGCAGAATCTCGGTTTTCCGTGAAAAACGCGGAATCTCGGTTTTCCCGGAAAACGGGAAATGTCGGTTTTCCCGGAAAAACGCGGAATTCCAGTTTTCTGGAAAAAACGCGGAATCCGAGGTTTTTTTAGTAAAAAACTCGAAATCTCGGTTTTTCGGGGAAAAACGCGGAATTCCGGTTTTCCGAGAAAAACGCGGAATTCCGGTTTTCCGAGAAAAACGCGTAATTCCGATTTTCCGAGAAAAACGCGAAATTCCGATTTTCCGAGAAAAACGCGAAATTTCGGTTTTTCGAGAAAAACGAGGAATTCCGGTTTTCCGTAAAAAAACGCGGAATCCGAGTTTTTCCGAAAAACTCGAAATCTCGGTTTTCCCGGAATACTCGAAATCTCGATTTTCCGAGAAAAAAACGCTGAATTCCTGTTTTTCTGAGAAAAGCGCGGATTTCTAGTTTTCCGGAAAAAAACGCGGAATCCGAGTTTTTCGAAAAAAAGAACTCGAAATCTTGGTTTTCCGAGAAAAAAACGCGGAATCTCGGTATCCGAGTTTTTCGAAAAAAATTCGAAATCTCGGTTTTCCGAGAAAAACGCGGTATTCCGAGAAAAACAAGGAATTCCTGTTTTTATGTCATAACTTGAATCGACTTATTTTATTATAAAACTTTTTAACTTGTATTAAAATTAGGTGATATTGAGCTTTTAAAAAAATAATACATGATTAAGCGATGAACGTCCATGGACAAGCCCATTTGGACATGGACAAAAATGGACATGGACAAAAATGGACATAAACACAAATGGACATGGACCCAAATGGACATGGACCCAAATGGACAAAAATGGACTGCAAAACTGGTGGACACAAATGGAAATGTCTAACTGGACATGTACAACCCATTGACACCCCTAGCTGAGCAGAAGAATAAGAAACAGAGTTAGAGAGTAAACAAACTCTCCGGAGAAGACCTTTCTCTAAAACTCGTCATCGTCTTCCTCAGCCATATGCTTAGCCAACTCTTCCTCTTGTTGCTTCCTCTCTCTCCTCTTCTCATCGCTCTCTTTCTCCTTGTGAGTGTTTGGAGGAAACCTCAACGCTCTTATTGCCTCGTTATGCATGTTGAGGCAGAAAGCGATTCTTGAATTAAACGCATTTTGCGTCTCATTCGTCGAGTAAATGTCTCCAGTTTCTTTGGAAACCATGTACCCATTTTTGTGATCGATGGTCGCATCAATTGCTCCATCTCGTATAGCCTTTGCCACAATGCTTTCCGCATCAGCCACAGGGTTTTCGGAGTTGAGCCTCAGCTTTTTGGCAACATCAGAAAGGGAGATTTTTGAGTATGAGATGCTTATGTTGCGAAGTCCAGTGCTGATGACATTGTGGCGGAGTCTCACGATGAGATTGTGCGTTCGGTCTTGAGAAAACGTGTCAGAGAACTTCTCCTGGACTGTCCTGAACAGCTCTGAGTCACCTATTCTAACCGCCTGCAAAATCAAACCAGATTATTAGTCGTGTGTAAGCCTCGGATCAAAAATCAGTATATTGCTGCATCATATATCTCCAACGACCAATAGGTGTATAGCGAGACAGATCACACAGCTGCAGAAAACAACAGCAGCAAAAGACTGTGCCGCAAGAGATCAGTGAGTTTGTAACAGAAGAGAAATGTATAATTCAACGGGTGAAATTAGGAAAAGGTTTTCAAATATAGTCGAAGCAGTTTCCTCTCATACCGGTTTAGGTATCTGCTCATGGAAAAAATCTAAACAAGTATCAGCAGCAAGATTATGAAGATGGACTAACATTTGTAAGCTCAAAGTAAGGCCTCAGGGCCTTCTCCATTCCCTTTTGGGTGAATATTGACCGCTCTGGTAATTCACCCAGTAGCAGACGAACCAGAATGGCCCATTTATGACACTGGATTCTGAAACCCAAAGCTGCTATAGGGGCTTTCCTGGCAGCCTGAAGGAGGTTCTCTTTTGCATCCGTATACTCCAGTTGAATCGTTCGGATTTTCCCGAGGTATAACAGATACCTACAAAACTGCAAAGTATTTTGTTTAAGACAATTCCTCTTGTCCTTAATTTTCTTCTTTGAAGTAATAATAGAGAGTATAAATGGGAGAGTAAAATGAAACACTTCGAGTAACTTGAAAAAAATAGCTACACTAAAGAGAACACAGAAGCCTACCAAGTTGTAGAGATAACTGCAAATATACAATGCTACCGCAAATGGGAGAAATCATTATCTGGAAAGACTGCAGAAGCAGCAAAGGAGATCTTATACAATATAGAATCTAGACCACTGCGATTACTAGGGTATGAAGGAATAACCAAAAGCTACCTGTTGGTTTGAATGTGCCTCAAAACGAGGTGCCTTTGATCTTAGCTTCTCTGCCTGGTCATACAGATTGTAGTGTAGGTAGTTACGAAGCAACAGATTCAGAAGTGTTTCCTGCATTCAAAAAGATATTTAAAATAAGTTACACGGTCAAAGTGATGAATGCAAGTTTCATTTGACAAACAGACACATACCTGACCCAGCTCATCATGGCGTAGTGTTGCAGAATGATGCCAGGCAAGAAGAGTACTGCAAGCAGAAACGAATAACCAAATTATTAACTGTTGAGCTACTGCTTAATATGAGGTACATGACCAGGTACAAAACTAGAACAACCAGTATTTGAGCTACTAACCCACGTATTTCAGCAAGATCACCAGTGAGCTCGTAACTTAAGGAATAGTAAAAGTATAGTCTAGAAGCTATCACATCAATGGTCCTTCTGTTTACGTTCTTGAGGCGGGCAATACTTGCTGAAGAACAAACTTTGGCCTAAGAGATGACAGAACGCAACTCATGAAATTCAAACCCAGAAAAATAAGTCATGGCTCATGAGAAACCATAAGAGGCAGCAGCAGTAACCTCGTTATACTTTTTTCTGATCAATGAGAAAAAGAAGAACAACGAAGTAGCAGTAAATCTCTAGCTCGGCAGGTAGGTGCTTGGAAGGAGCTTGTATAGCCGATGAAGCTGTATCAACTTCCATTTCATGTTCATCACCCTAATGGATTGTAAGTAAATATTTCAGTATCTAAGCCAATCTAGTTCGGAGAACTTGTAATTCACAACATCAAAAGAAAGTATAATCACAATAACATGAATCTAAAATTCCATGAAGCCAGACGCAAATGGGAACAATCAAGTTGGGATTTTCGAAACATCAAAGTCAAGAAGTAAACCCATAAATACCTTGGGAACAAACGAAGAAAGGCGAGAGTGGGTTTCGGATCCAGGAACCAAAGCGAAATCAAGGAAAGAAGAGAGCACCGAGCAGTTGAGTTTTCGCCTAAGCCCAATTGTGAGACGCACCGCACGTGCAATACGGCGAACCTCCTTTGTATACGACCCAGTATCGATCAGTGCTGCGATCTCCTTCAAATCTGGTTAAAAATGAATACCAAAAGTGTGAAACCGATGAGCACAACCCAGAGGAAACTTAGCAATTTGCAATGTCTTGCGGATTGAAGCATCCAGATAGAAATTTACGCTGCATAGTAGAGGTAGTCGAAGAGATGATCGACTGAGAAGGGGTGTGGTTATCTTTCATCTCCACGTCCTGAGTCATCTTGCCCAAATCTCGATAGTCTTCACAAAGACAAAACTAAAACAAGGCAAGTGTTTTTGAAGAAGTGCAACTAAGCCAATGAGATCTCAAGGAATCGATATGAAGTGCCTAGCAATTAGTTGACTTAGGAAGACGAAGAGAGAAAGAGACAGAGCTTACTACGTTTAAAGAAAGAACGGAATTTGTCGAGGAGGAATAAGCAATGATGGATCAGATTTGAAACTGATCGATTCTTTTCTTTCCCAAGTATATTTCTTTTTGTTTAAGATACGATTTTTCAAAATAATGAAACTCAACAACAAAAGTCGTTGTAGTATAGTGGTAAGTATTCCCGCCTGTCACGCGGGTGACCCGGGTTCGATCCCCGGCAACGGCGTTAACTTTTTAAAAAACTGATTTTGGGCCTCCCCCTATACTACGGGCCTTTGGTTCGCCACCCTTCTTCCTTGTGTGCAAGTTTAGCCTGAAAGCGTTGGAGAAATTTAAGTCAAATAACGTGTGCAAGTTTTGATGGTTCCACTTCCATCAGATTTCTTGCGACTCAATCAACTCTCTTCCAAAGACGCAAAACTGCTAGAAAGAAGAAAAACTGGAATAAATCCCAAGAAGTACGTAAATAAATGAACGAACATATATATAACCTAAAGGCAAACATAAAACAGAGAAATTATGCTACGGCAACATGTTGTTTTGAATGGACAGTAAGGAACAACATAGAGATTAATGTAGAGAAAAGAACAAATCCATTCAACGACCCAAGTCACTCAAGCAGCTGCTTGAATCACCGGTCCACTTGATCTGTTGAAACCACCACGACCTCTTCCTCTGCCTCCCCTTCCACGGCCACGTCCTGTTCCAAAAAAAAAAAGATTTTCCCATTTAGAAATTCATGACAAAGTTGGTCAACATTATGTACTGAGAAAACAAAAAGTTTTAAAACATCATACCACGGCCCTGAGGAGTAGGAGCTTCATATCCATGCTCTAGTGGAGGAGGAGCATTATATCCATAATCTACTCTATCGTGTTGAGCTTCATAGTAAGGTGGAGGACCATTGTAACCTCCTCTTCCACGACCACCATTGCGTCCTCCACCTCTTCCACGCCCTCTTCCACGCCCTCTTCCTCTACTGTATGACTGTTCAGGCTCCATACCTCCGTTATCATCCTCAACGCTCACATGTCCGTTTCCTGACAAATACGAAAAAGAAATAGAATAATCCAATCAACAAAATATATCATATGCAAAAGCTCAGGTGAGACAAAAATGTGGGAAAGGTATTGCAAAAGTAATTCTACCTCTGCTGCCTCTTTCCCTTCCCCTTCCCCTTCCTCTGCCTCTTCTTCCTCTACCTCCGGGTGACCCCTCTGAAAGAAAAATAATAAACTTAAAATACTGCAGGGAACGGAGCCTGAAAACGTTCATTCGGAGTGAGACTGTGACTACCTTGTCCTTCATAGTCAATCTCAGCTAATGGCTTCACCATCTCAATAGGAATTGGGCGCTGGTACCTGTAACGTCATTTAGTACGATACCATTAGGCATTAGAGACAAAGTACCTCCTCTCGAGATAACAACATAACCGTAGTTGGAACAAAATCCTTATCTAAAAACTGGAGAACAAAAAAAACTAAACAACAAGCCTTGGAAACTCACCCAACTGAGGATGTATTTAGCTCCTCCTTTGAAAGTGTTATGGTTATCATAGATACATGTCTTGTAGTCTCCAATCTTCAAAAGAAAAGAGCAAGGAAATGAATGAATGGTCATGGCAACAGAATTCAGAGTACAACAAGGTAATGTAAATCCCGGCACAATTAAAACATCAATTGAATCCTTACGGAAGAAGGCCTTCCTCTTTAGGTTCCCAGGTATCTGTTATGTCCGTGGATTCAGTAAATGTGGTCTGGTGAAGACCAGGAATCCTTCTCTGCATTGAATATTGCAAGAACATATTTCAAATACATTAGAACAACCCTTTCGTGCTTCTGGAACGGTAAAGGCCAAAACATACCTTAATCAGCTCAACTATGGTCACACTCTTATTGATAGCTCTTCCCATTGCCTTGAAAATAACTTCATTCGAACCTTTTTCCTATATAAAAGAAACAAGTTCCATTATAAGGAAAGAAAACAAATTATAAAAAAGAGCAAGTCAAGGATGTTTATAAATTGACCAAAGGTAATCACAAGATGCCTGGCATTATGCCAATGGAAAGGAAAGAAAACAAATTGTAAAAAAGAGCATTCCAATGATGTTTATAAATTGACTCAAGTTAATCATTACAGGAAAAAAACGCCATTCCTAGAGTAGTAGAGAACATAAATGCTAACGGATAATTTGAAATCACACTCTTGAACTTTCAGATAAATGTTTAGATCATTTACGCCAAATTTTACCAAAATCCAATCGACAACAGTGTGAATACCAAATCTTCGGCATACCAAATATAAGTCTGCGTGCAGAAATGTTGAAAACTAGAGAAGAAACAAAATAAACGCATGTTATCATATGCACCGACGAAAGAGAATACCTGAAGAAGAGTCATCGCATAGGTGATGTAGTTTTTCGCCCTACCCATACTGGTGATTCGAATCTCGTTCTCAGCAATCGGCGCCCCATCCTTCGGCTTCTCCACCCGCTGGTACTTTTCCATCTGAAAAAAGAGAGGAAAATATGCAAAACCAGCGATGAAACTAAACGTTTATCGATCATAGAGGTTCAGTGAAGGATAACAACTATCAATAAAAACACGATTAGAAAAATGGTTTTCTTATAATCCACAGTGATTGCATGAATGCTGACCTTGTGCAACTGTTCTGGATAGATCCCCCGAAACCCTAGAAGATTCGGATAAGGAAAAACGGTCGTTATGCTTCTGAAAAACCGTTTGTTGCAGTCTCATTTCTCATATATAAGAGCCGCACTCTCTCTTCCACCCACACATATTCAAACCGGTGAACTACCCTAATCGATTTCCGGTTCTCGATTTCTGCCTCTAAACCACTTCAAGCCAAACCGAAGATAAACCCCGCAATAACTCCTTGTCTAATATAGTAAAATCACAGGCTAATTGTGTATCCAATATGTATTTGAAGTTTTTATCCGATAAAGAAATATAGTGTAGATTTAAGTTTCTATAAAATTCTTGTGTTATTCAACATTGATTGTATAAAAGCTTTTACACCTTGAAAATCAGTTTTACGTATTAGGAGAAATGATTTGATTTTTTTTTGTTTAGTATCTTGAAATGCAAACGAAGATAGTCGAGCATGTAACGAAAAATGAAAATGCATGAGATTTATGCTTCTGAAATTTTCAGATGATTAGTTTTATAAACATGTTATGGAGAACTACGAATACATATATAGGCATGAGTTTGGCACATAATAGAAAGTAGTTCTAGTAAGATGGCTGCATGACAAATGAAAGGAAGGTGTCTTCTATGTCTACTTCATGTGGTTTAACCAGAGGATCAATGGTGTCTCTCCATCCTTCAAAATCTATGGGAGAACCAGCACCGGGCAGCTCGAACCCATTCACATAGAAGGTTGGCGTCGCGGAAACTCCTCTTGAAACGCTATACTGCACACAGAACAAAGGCAAAGCAATTATGAAATGGACAAAGTTTATTATGAAAATGACAAAAGTAAGGTGGGCTACTAGAAATCATCTACTTTGGCACTAAGATGACGACTAGTGTCTATGCAGTAAGCCATTTTGATTATGGACTAGTGAAAGATGTAAAACTGAGAAGGGGAAAAGCTAAAGGGATCACACCTTGAAGGAAATTCTAGTGGCAAGATCAGATTTTGAGTTGCTGAAGCCAGACTTAAGAGGAGACTTATATGAACTTCCCAATGTAACTGTTCCAAGCTTGACCAATTCGTCCACAACTGCAGGTCTTGACATGAGTTGTGTTTGCGAGTTGTAGAACAATGCCTGTTGAAGAAAATTTCAATGAAACCATATCTACTGATCATAAACAAACACTTAAAAACATAAAAAAGGCTTCATTAAAACCACAGGAAACGTTACGCATAGATAAACACTAATTTCAAGAAACAGAACAGCCGATATACATTACATTCTCTCTGTTTCAATTTCAGTAAAGTTTTAACTTTTGATACACTAATTGAACCTGATGCTTGAAGATCCCTTCCAGCAAACTGAACGTGGCATTGACGTTTAAGGCATTAACGATGTGTAAAGCGCGGGATGCTACAAATGCATTGTCATGGAAGCTGCAAGAAACATAAAAGCTTAATCATACACAAGAATGAAACATTTTGCATACAACAGATAAGACAACATTAATAATATCTGCTACTTTTCAATATTCATGGCATGCATAGATTCAGAAGAAAAGGGGAAATGAAGAAATTAATGAACATAGAACCACTAATTCTCAACCCAGGTATCAAATTGAAGAGATACAGGGAAGAGAAATCAAACACTGACGGTAAAGGAATGAGGTGAAGACTAAGGGCAAGGCGAGATCCATAATGATCAATCGCTAGCTTTAGCGGCTCCCAAGAGTCTCTGCAGTCGGGGCAAACCGGGTCAAAAAACGCTTCGATCAGTATCGTATCCGGGTCGATCCTCCGACCCGGTGGGTACACGAATCCATCACGCTTCGCCGGAGGTATAGTCTGCGCGTGTACTACTGTTCCGACGAGGAAGCCAACGAACAGTAAAGCCCTTCGGATCATGCTGGCTCCCTCTCTCTCTCTCTCACTCTCTGGATCGATTTTTCCTAGGAGGGGAGAGATAATACAAACACGAAGATCAGGTCACGTGGAAGATAAAATCAACGGCCAAGATTGCTTTGACGCTGAGTCAGACTCAGTGTTTCATCCTCAGCCGTTGATTTCTAATAATGGTGACGTGGAGGAATCTGATGGCGTGTACTTGTAGGATTGATAAAAGTGATCGAAGTTAAGCGGGAAATTATATTTTAGTTAAGAAATGACAAAACAAGTTCTTCCACTGATAGAGAAAATCCCTCAATCGATCGTCGGATTCTTAGAATTTTCTCCCTCTTGTTGGTCTTCCTCCTTATCGAAGACAACGCAAGCTCATGCTCGGATACTCAAATCCGGAGCCCAGAACGATGGCTATATCTCCGCCAAACTCATAGCTTCATACTCGAACTATAGTTGCTTCGACGATGCTAACCTCATATTGCAATCGATTCCGGATCCCACTGTTTACTCTTTCTCTTCTCTTATATACGCGTTAACTAAGGCTAAGCTTTTCCCGCAATCGCTTGGCGTGTTTTCTCGGATGTTATCTCATGGGCTAATTCCTGATAGCCATGTTCTTCCGAATTTGTTCAAGGTATGTGCTGAATTATCGGCCTTTAAAGCAGGTAAACAGATTCATTCCATAGCGTCTGTTTGCGGATTGGATATGGATGCATTTGTTCAGGGATCTCTGTTTCATATGTACATGAGGTGCGGTAGGTTGTGGGACGCACGCAAAGTGTTCGATAGAATGTCTGATAAAGATGTTGTGACGTGCAGTGCTTTGCTCTGTGGCTATGCACGAAAAGGTTGCTTGGAAGATGTGGTCCGTATCCTCTCTGAGATGGAACAATCAGGTATTGAACCGAATATTGTGTCTTGGAATGGTATTCTTAGTGGGTTTAATCGTAGCGGGTATCACAAGGAAGCAGTGATAATGTTCCAAAAAATGCACCATCTGGGGTTTTTTCCCGATCAGGTGACTGTTTCAAGTGTTCTTCCTTCAGTTGGAGACTCAGAGAAACTGAATACAGGGAGGCAGATTCATGGATATGTAATTAAACAGGGTCTGCTGAAGGATAAATGTGTCATTAGTTCAATGATTGATATGTACGGGAAATCCGGAAATGTCTATGGAATCATCAAACTTTTCGATCAATTTGAGATGACGGAGGCTGGGGTTTGCAATGCATACATTACAGGGTTATCGCGAAATGGTCTTGTTGACAAAGCACTTGAAATGTTTGAGCTATTCAAGGAGCAAAAGATGGAGCTTAATGTTGTGTCATGGACTTCAATCATATCTGGGTGTGCACAGAACGGGAAAGATATAGAAACCTTGGAACTGTTTAGAGAAATGCAGGTCGCAGGTGTAAAGCCTAACGGTGTAACAATCCCTTCAATGCTTCCAGCGTGCGGAAATATAGCAGCTTTGCTTCATGGGAGATCTGCTCATGGTTTTGTGGTACGCGTCCACCTTTTGGATGATGTTCATATAGGGAGTGCTCTGATTGACATGTATGCCAAATGTGGAAGAATAAACATGTCTCAGATGGTCTTTAATATGATGTCTACAAAAAACTTAGTCTGCTGGAATGCTCTAATGAATGGATATTCAATGCACGGGAAAGCCAAGGCAGTCATGAGGATCTTTGACTCTCTTGTAAGAACCAGGATAAAACCTGATTTCATAAGCTTTACGAGTTTATTATCAGTATGTGGCCAAGTAGGTTTAACAGATGAAGGATGGAAATACTTCCGCATGATGTCAATAGAATACGGGATTAAACCAAGGATGGAACATTATTCTTGCATGGTAAACCTTCTTGGGCGTACAGGCAAGTTACAAGAAGCATATGATTTGATAAAGGAGATACCTTATGAGCCAGACTCCTGCGTCTGGGGAGCTTTGCTAAATTCTTGCAGGCTTCACAACAATGTAGATTTAGGTGAAATCGCAGCAGAAAAGCTTTTCTATTTAGAACCCGAAAACTCAGGGACGTATGTCCTATTGTCCAATATATACGCCGCTAACGGCATGCAGACAGAAGTAGACCGTGTTAGAAACAAGATGGAGAGTCTGGGACTGAAGAAGAATCCAGGATGCAGCTGGATTCAAGTCAAGAACAGAGTGTATACGCTTCTTGCTGGTGACAAGTCGCATCCACAGATAGATCAAATAACAGAGAAGATGAGTGAGATTAGCAAGGAAATGAGAAAATCGGGTTATCACCCAAACTTGGATCTTGTTCTGCAAGATGTGGAGGAGCAAGAGAAAGATCAGATATTATTGGGACACAGTGAGAAACTAGCTGTAGTTTTCGGTCTTCTGAACACACCAGAGGGTACACCTCTTCAGGTCATAAAAAACCTTAGGATATGCGGCGATTGCCATTCAGTCATTAAATTTATTTCGCGTTACGCTAGTAGAGAGATTTTCGTTAGAGATACGAATAGGTTTCATCATTTTAAGGATGGAATTTGTTCTTGTGGAGATTTTTGGTGAGTGAATATTTTTTTTTTCAGTTTGTGGATCATCTTCTTCTTTGTTTCTCTGTAAAGGATGCAGAGAAATGGTTGTATCCATCACTTCAAGTTCGGAGAAGTGCATGATACTAGAAGAAACATGTATTGTACTGATTTAGCTATACAAATGTCTCGACTCGTTTAAAAAGCTCATCAGATGTTTATAGAAGAGAAATCGGTGAAGTAATAGTGCATAATGCTAGGAGAAATGTGTCCCTGTTGATTGGTAATACAAGACCAATGGCTCAAGTTGGGGAGGCAAACGACACAAATACGTAAAATATTAGTTATGGAATTTAGGTTATGTAGAACTACACCTCAACGTATAAATAAGCCCGTCTAGCTCAGTTGGTAGAGCGCAAGGCTCTTAACCTTGTGGTCGTGGGTTCGAGCCCCACGGTGGGCGTTATTTTTTAATGAAATTTTTGATAAATATCTCCGACAAAATGGGAAAAAAATACTTCTCGCTCCGAAAATAATAATTTTGGACTTTTTGGAAAATAACCAAATCATTTCGATGTCAGATATCCTCTAACCACGTTTTCACAGAGAGCCACAGCGTCATAGTTCAACAAAACTCAGAAATCACATCTCTCTCTCATTGGATCTCAGGTACGTGATTTGTTCATCAAATGATTCCTCACAGATTCGTTTTTTCATTCCTCTCCACTTTCATGGCACGAGTTATATAATTGGATCGGATTTCAATTGATTTTGTTTCATTTTTATATCGTCTTTTTTCCAGGGATCGTGGAACGGCTTGATTTGATTTTGATTTGTGAAAATGGTGGAGACTAATATTGACATGGAGGAAGGAACTCTCGAGATCGGAATGGGTAAGTCACCGATCATGGATCGATATTCATCTTCTCTTTCGAAAACTTGGTTGACTAATGGATAAGCGAGATTACATTGTTGGTTTTGGTTTTGTTCGTTTCTTTTGGTTCCATTTTGCGGTTTAGAAATTGCTACGGTGAATTCTTATTTCTGTGGCTGTTTTCAAGCTTTAGCGAGTGATCCAGGTTACTCTTATTGATTAATAGATTATTCTCACGCAATTTCGGGCATTCTGGAGTTTGGAAGTGGTAGGCCAAATAGCTTATTGCTTTTGGTTCCAGTTTAGTTAGTAGGTAGTGTTGCTCATAGTCCTTTTCCTTTGCTTTTATTAGTTGTTAAGTATCAGTCATTTCCTGTTGCTGATGTTATGTGGTTAACTTCTTAGTTGCACGTTTTATCTTTGTAAGAGACTAATTTGATAATCTTTAACTTGTAGAGTATAGAACCGTCTCCGGAGTTGCGGGACCCTTGGTCATCCTTGACAAAGTGAAGGTAGAAAAAAAGAAGCTTTGACATAGAATAAGAACTTCTTTTATTTTTTTGAGGAAGCTGACCGTAGATATTTTTTTGAACTATATATTATATCAGGGTCCAAAGTACCAGGAGATTGTTAATATTCGCTTAGGAGATGGATCAACTAGACGTGGTCAGGTCTTGGAGGTTGATGGGGAGAAAGCAGTCGTCCAGGTTAATGAGTTTTCTTGTTATATTAATGTGAATTCTGCTTAACACTAGTTTGTCGAATCTTATGTTCATTCCATAGAGGTTACTTTCCTCAATGATTTATATATCGAAGGGTTTCAGGTTTTTGAAGGAACATCTGGAATTGACAACAAATTTACCACCGTGCAATTCACTGGAGAGGTATTTACTTTAAAGCCTTCTTCTCATAAGTTTTTTTCAGATTAGTTAAATTTTAGTTGCCAGTTTTCTGAAAAAGAAGGATGCTTTCTTACATTTTTTTTAATTCTTTATTAACATTTTTGTTATTGTTGTATGTTTCAGGTACTCAAAACACCTGTATCATTAGACATGCTTGGACGCATATTCAACGGCTCAGGAAAGCCAATTGATAATGGCCCTCCTATTTTGCCGGAGGCATACCTCGACATTTCTGGTTAGTGTTGATTGCCTCGTTGTGTGATCTTTGTAGCAGAATTTCGTCTGTTGTTTAAAATTTGTCTGTGAAATTTTTTATAGGAAGCTCAATCAACCCCAGTGAAAGAACTTACCCTGAAGAGATGATACAAACTGGGATTTCTACCATTGATGTCATGAACTCCATTGCTCGTGGTCAGAAGATTCCTCTTTTCTCTGCTGCCGGTCTTCCTCATAACGAAATTGCTGCCCAAATTTGTCGTCAGGCTGGTCTTGTTAAGCGATTGGAAAAGACTGAGAACCTAATTGAGGTAGTCATTTACCCCGTTATCACCACTAAAGTACTTTAATTTTCAAGCATCAAGTTGAAGTGTAAGTGTGTGTTCGCACCTTCACTTCCAACTAATGTAGAAGGCTTTAGATTTCTATATGAATCCGTGGTGCATGTATAGTGGGATAGTTTATGATACCATTGACTTTTTAGGATACTCAACTTCTGTGAAGAATTTGATTATCCTACTTTGTAGGGATTTAAATAACAAAATGGCTGTAGTATTGGTTGCCTTGTAAATCCTTCATTAATTACCTTGTGCTTTTCCAGGATCACGGAGAGGACAATTTTGCAATCGTTTTTGCAGCTATGGGTGTAAACATGGAGACAGCTCAGTTCTTCAAGCGTGATTTTGAAGAAAATGGATCGATGGAAAGAGTTACCCTCTTCCTGAACCTGGTAAGTTACTACTAGTGATCTATTTGCTTCTTGCCGTACTAACATATTACATCAACAATGGATTGACATATATTCCACTCAAACAGGCAAATGATCCAACCATCGAGAGAATTATCACTCCTCGAATTGCCCTCACAACCGCAGAATA
>OVAU01000617.1:0-19070 GCA_900406315.1 Biscutella laevigata subsp. laevigata
AGCTAGAAAAGATCGCAGAAGCTTCGCCTCTCTCATGGATTATTGGCTCTCCACTCAGACTAGGTAGTTCGACTTCTACTTCTCCTTATCATCCTTTGGAGATTAGGACTCTTTTTCCTACTTATTCTTACTTTTGTGTCAAGACAACTCGTGTCTTCCCTTCTGGTAGTTGCTTTTATCCTGGTTTTGGGAATTAGCATTCTAAGCCGATTATCGCTCAAATTTCTGTAAACAAACTGCTTTTTGATATATCTATTTACCTTTTATCAAAAAAAAAAAAAAAACGTTTATACATGATTAAAATCATAGGCGTTTGCGGTCAAACCCATTATTGACGCAGTTGTTTATGAATGCTCACATAAATAAACGCATATATAAATGAGCCTAAACATAATTTATCTATGAAAATATTGGTCAAAATTAGACATATTCATTTAGACACGGATAACCTAATTGACAATCCTACTTAGAACACAAAATACTGTGTGTGACTCCTTCCGAAAGGTATAAGAACACAAGATTAGCTATAAGTGTTTTTGACGGGCCTTGTCCTCTAGGGTTTACCTAATGCTGAGTTTTGTCTAGTGTAGTAGCATCTGCAGTGCACATGTTGTGTTTATACTGATGAGAGTCTTATTATTGGTTAGCCTCCAAGGCATCGCCTAATATAATTATGTATAGTCTCGCGCTCTTATGAATCCTTCAAGGTGTCAATTTGTTCTTCACAAGAATGCGCTGTTTTTTTTAAAAGAAACAAAATGTAAAATGCTGGCGATTGTATTTCTAACACCTCAAACTAGGTTAGAACCACTGGACTAAATAAATATATTAGAAATCTAGGGACGAAAATAATTTATTTATAACAAGGGCTACAAACTGTTACTTGATCGGTTTAGATTTAAAGTCGGACTTAATTACCATCACGACCGATTCTTTCTTAAAGCATACTATAAAACTTAAGTTTAAGGCATGAGTAAACAAAACAATTTTAGATCAATTATAATATTATAAATTATTATTACAATCAAAGATGAAGTCAACAAGTGATAGTCCAGTGGTAAAACACATGACATCACTGTTACCAGGTCGGGGCTTCGAGTCCTCGTGAAAGCATTTACTTCTCTAATCCGTGCTATCATTTATGAGAGTTTGGGTTAGTGGACTGACCTATTTGTGGCCCAGAAAAGTTGACAAAAAAACAATCAAAGATGAAGTCACAAATTTCTAATTTGCTTGAGGCCACTAAATCAATATGATCGGACCGGAACTTATTACCATTAATCTGAAACATATGAAAAGATGTAAGGGTTTTATTAGTCTCTTCACAAGTCAAGAGTATCTTGTGTAAAAAAACAATCGTCACTTACAACCAACTTCAATTCTTGCTCCTAACCCCCTAATTAAAATATCCGGAACCACTAAACTAATTCAAAGTTAGTGAAAAATACATTTTAGATTCTAAATTTCTTTATATAAAGGATCGGACTGAAAATATTCATATATACGAATATTGTGGATTACATCAGAATAAAAATTCTCTCTTCTCTCTTTGCGATTTCGTGAAGCCCTAACCGTTCTTGCATGTTCTCTCCTCCTCTCTCCATGCTTGTACAACAGTTTGGTTTTTTTCCCTTCTTTTAGATCTCTGACATAGCGGACGCTTCCCTTCTTCACCACTTGTAGGCTCTCCGGCGACGGGGTTTCTCCTCCTCCCTTCACCGCGGTTTAACCCAAGTAATATATGTGGTCTTGCTTTCAGGCGCAACGGTAGATCGGTGGTTGTGGTTTGGGGCGGTTCTGTTCTGGGATGAGTTTCCGGTCCAGAGGTCTTGAGGTAATTTGGGTTGTGTGTTTCGTCAAGCAGCTAGGGTATGTTCAGTTGCATGCATTGGTTTAGGGGTTTCATCTCCGACTAATCTGAGTCTTCGTAGCTTTGGTCGTTGGTTTTCTTAGCTTTAGCCTTCAAGAATTGGATTCAGTTTTGATGGTACCTTGTATGCGCTTTGTTAGACCTCTCTCATCAACACCAGTTATTTGTATGCTCAATTTACCTCCGCCTCTGTTTTCCTCGGTAATTCTCTGTCTTTTGCTCGTCCTTGTGACGAGAGGTGTTTATTGAAGAGATTACTATGGCAATATCAATTGGTTAGGATTGGCTGTTTATGCTTGAATTGGATTTTGTTGATGTAAGTTTTTGGTTTTGGTGGTTTATGTAAGTCTCGATCTAGATCTTTGGTTTATGCTTCAGTTCCTTTCTGAGCTCCAATAGCCTCCTCTACAAGAACCATTTATCGGATTCAAAAGTGATCTGATTTGTTGTGCGTCATATGTCAAGCAGTCGAGTTTGATTCGACAAAACCGAGTATGGTTTATGATGCTTTACTAAACGTTTGCTCCTAAATTCCGAAGTCTACAATATTACAATGAGGATAAAACGCGAAGAAAGTGTATTTGGAGTTTGATGCAATTGTCAAGATCTTCCTTTTCTTGCTTAACCTTCGGTTTAATAGGTGGTTTCTATGTGATATTGTATACTTTATTTTAAATAATCTATCTTGAGTTAGAAAAAGAAAAGACCGGACTGAGCCTAAATCAAACCAAAAGTCGAATATGTACTTGAAATATAACTTATATCCAAAATATTAATTAGATTCGAGTTTTTATAGATATTTTGATTATTTTGCTACTACTTGAGTGTCAGATACAATAGGAACCGATAAGAACTAGATCTACAAATATACCAGGTTCTCATTTTTTTTCTTTTTGAACCGATTTGGAACTGAAACGTTTGAAAAATCTTATTTTTTTTTTATATAACTATATTTTAGATATTTAAAAAATAAAAATCAAGAAGAGTTTTGAACTGTTAATAAAAAAGAAAAGAAGATTTTGAACCACATCGAATACTCGAGCACCCAGCCTATTGTCAGTTTCAAATACTTCTACAACACTTGTCCATTACCTTTTCAAGTAAGTCAAGAACTTGGGTCTACATTAACCCTTATTTTAGGCATGCTTATGAAAATGACTCATCGTGCAACTTAGACCCTCGTTTTTACTCGACTTTTCTTAATCCTTTTTGATACTACTATTAAATTTGACAACTCAAAGACAATAATTAATTAGCTCATTAAAGAAATATTCAAGAAATTATTTGTTTTGAATTCTGGAGGTTGAAATCTGACTAGGAATTTTACGCGGAGACGTTCCCATATAAATCCAGATACCTCATGAATCTCGTGGTTTAGTTTGATCAATGAAACTCAGGTTTGTTTATTTTAATATTAATAATGTGATTAATGCATAATATTATTTTACATGAAAAAGCAAGATACGATCTTTGTGTTGAGACGTAAGGGATCTCTATTTCTCCATCATGCTATCAAAAAGTACCAAAAAAAATATATTATTAACGATATCTTTTTAAAAAGTTATAGAATATATCGCCCATTGCATGTGTACCACAAATTTTAGTTTTTCTCTCTTGAAAATAGATTTGTAAATTTTTAAAAAATTTAAGGCGGTAGATACAAAAATCTCCGCAAGCTAAGACGATTATATAATTTGTTATTGAAATTAGATATACACTGTGAACAAACACTCAAATCTCATGCATACGCACCACTTAAAGCCAACAGAAAAAAAAACACACAAAAAGACTTGCCAAAAACCTAAAGCCATAAAACGAAACTAAAGATTACCAAAAAAAAACGATGCTCAAATTAAAGACGCTAAAAATGAGATTGAGCTGATAAACCACAATGTTGCTTATTGATGAGATCTTGAATGACTAAGACTAGTGCTATTATTCCATCCAAACCAAACACCGAGAATTCCACAAATTTTGTTTACAAAATCACAAAATAGTACTTTGGATTGTTTTTTTTTAACGGTTATATAACGTAGGTCAACAAATATCATATCAAACCATTGATGAAAGAAGAAAGGACTATGAAACATGTCTACAAATCTCAGACTGTAAATAGACCATATAGCTTTGAATATAGATATGTAATAATTCTCCAAATGCTACCAATAAAAACTTAGTACATGATTGGTTACTAACAACATAATTAAGAGAAAACAAATGGTTAATGGAAAGAGGAAGTGACCAACTCTGTATTTATGCAAGTTGGTTTCAAATTACTACACAACCTAACCCATTTTTTAAAACATAAAACAAAGCAAAGATTCCAACTTTGTTAATGTCATTCCAATTCCAAAGGTGGAGGAGTCTCATTTCTTAATTCCATTATTCAATCAAAAAAGTTTTATTGTATATTCAACGTCTTACCGAACCTATGCCTATTTTCAGTTGTAATATATTGTGTGATCTCTTACAAACCGACAAGACTTCCCAAGGTGGAGGAGATTATTTATTTTAATTTTCATCATCAAATTCAAGTTTTATCTCAATGGCCCTTTTATTATATTTAATTTGTAATTATATAGTTTAATTCTTGGAGGTTTGGACCACCTTGCTTTATATTCCATTATATTCTCATAATTTGACCAATCATTGAGAATGATTTATACATAGATTCACAAAATGTAAATAGTTAGGATTTAGATTGATCAAATCCCTTCTAAAAGCAAATATTAAATCAAGAAATAAAAGTTATGTATGGATTTATAGTTAATTATTACAATATTATATATGTTTTCTAATACTAGAGATTCCATAATTATTTAACTAGGATATGTAATCTAGTTGTTTGTATTATTAGAATCGTTGTGTTACCATCTAAAATGAAGTTCTGTATATTATATGTATTGTTGATAAAAAAAAGTTTTTATAATGATTTAAATTCAAGTAAATACATTTTAATATGTTTTATGGACTCTATTTATAGAGGACATGCAAATAATATCAGAAGTAACTTTATATAGACTAAAAAATTCTCTGCATAGTGGCTAAGATATGATCTTTTTTGAGAATATCTAAAATTCTTAGATTGAATTTATGGTAAAATTGTGTATGTATATGAAGCATTAATTGTTTAATTTGAATTAGCTGGATCGTTCTAGGCTTGCAGATAAGACACATGTATATAGTTCGGAGTTGAATCATATTATAAAATAGAAACATTATAATATTATATAAATAAGAATTAGTGGAATTGTTAGTGGGTAGTAGTTGGAGTTGGGAAAGATTACTTTAAGATGATTTTCAGACTCAGCAATATTGAAGATCTTATTCTCATCCATTTGATAGATTTGGATCTTCCAAGAACAGAGATACCAATTAGCTTACTCCATTGTGCGATTCTCCATAATCCCCCACTATATCTCTTTTGCTTCAACCACTTATAAATTTACAAAGGAGAATTCACTACGAGGCTATTTTACTTAAATGTATGATTTAAGAATATTCATAACTACCATATTATGTTTAAGAATTTCTGGTGAATGAAGATCGTATAATTTCTAACACATGTGACCAAAATAAGTCTGGACAAAAAAATTGGATCGAAAAATAATTTGAACATGAACCGAATTTGGGAAAAAAATCGATGGATATTGAATTCCAGAACCCGAAAAACTGAATTTGAATCTGAATCGAACCGAAATATTACATTACCCAAAAGAACCTAAACCTAAACCTAAATATTCAATATTTATTAGTATTTTAAAATTCTGATATAATTTTAAATGTTCAAATATTAAACTTTTAGATATTTAATATATTTTAATGTTTTACTCTCAATTTTATGTTTATTTTGTATTTTAATGACATATTTTTAAAGAAAATAGTTTAAATCTTCATGTTTATTAGTATTTCAAATACTTTTAAAAAAATTGTTAAAAATATTCGGCTCAAACTTGGAAGATTCTGAAATCATTTTGGTAACTTAAATCCGACCAGATAACACTAGAATTCAAATATATTAACCTGAAACTCGAACGGCCAAACCTAAACCAAACCGTTCATCAATAATGTGTTGTTTTCATATGTGTGTATGGAAAATGATATTTATATAAGTTAATTGAGCGTTGTTTAAATAATTATATATGATGCCACTACTCATAATCAATATTCATGTTTCAAACCAATTACTCTTACTCTCTCTTTCTATGTTTGTATGTGTAAGCAAACTATATACCAATCGTTTCATGATACCTATATCTCAAATGCCCTAAGAAGAACGAAATTTGTTCAAGGAGATATCATACCTATTCTAAATGAAAAAAAAAACAGTACGGAAGTTACTATATTATAGGTCCAGTAGATAAACCTGAACTTTTATATAGAGTATGATTAATTAGATGATAATTAATAGACTTTAAACTTTCCTTGTTCACCTCTTGTGAAGAATTATGATTATAAAACAAAAAAAAATAGACGTTCATTAGAAGTAATAGTAGGGGACCATGAAAGATTCCAAGCATAATACCATTAGAAAGCTAAACATGATTGATAAATAGTGTGATTGTTACCCAAAACATGGCACTATCTATTACAATTTTTACATTTTTATACACTATTGTTTTGGAATATTATGGTTTGTTTACCCAATTTCAATTTATAATTTTGGATATGTGACTCATCTTCCTCTATCAGTTTGTCTTAGTCAATTAGAGTTGGTTAACTAAACCTTTCTTTTAATCACATTTTTTGTGCCAATTTTTATGTTAATTAATTACTTAGTGGTTAAAAGAAAATTTAATTCCAAAAAAAAAAAAACATTGAAAAATGTTGTCTCATTTCTCCGCATCTCTCTTTACTTTGTTTCTCCAGCAAGTAGCACTATAAATAGTAACCTTAAGTAAGAAGACCCCAACACTAACTTTCCATAACAGAAACAGAGAAGATGATTGAGACGGTTAAGCACCTGATCGGCTCCGGTGGCTCAAGTGGATTCGGTTCTAGATCCACCGCTGATCATGTAACTCTTAATTCTGATCTCCGATCTCTAACCGCTATCATCACTGGTGCTACGTCGGGGATTGGAGCTGAGACAGCTCGTGTGTTAGCTAAACGTGGTGCTCGGTTAATTCTTCCGGCTCGGAGTGTGAAAACCGCCGAGGAAACTAAAGCTCGTATCCTCTCGGAGTTTCCTGATTCTGAGATCATCGTTATGCATCTTGATTTAAGCTCGCTTGCCTCTGTTCGTCGATTCGTCGCTAATTTTGAATCTCTTAATCTCCCGCTCAACATCCTCATGTAAATTCAATTCAAATTAATTACTTAAATCTCTTCATAATTCAAATTCGAATCTCTTAATTAAAATTCTTCTTGTGTTTATGCAGTAACAATGCCGGAAAATACGCGCATAAGCATGCCATTACAGAGGACGGTGTGGAGATGACATTCGCCACTAATTACCTCGGCCATTTTCTGCTAACCAAGCTCTTATTGAAGAAGATGATCGAAACGGCGGCTAAAAGCGGCGTTCAAGGCCGTATCGTCAATGTCTCGTCCGTAATCCATAGCTGGTTTTCAGGCGATATGTTGCAATATCTCGCCGATATCTCCCGAAATAATAGGTAAATTCAACAATTAAGAAGAGAATCTTTCCAAATAGAATACTAATCATTTCGTCAATAATTAATCAATTAATTGATTACTTTTTAGTACGAAAAGGTCATGCGACGACAAAAATAAACGCCGTCGTCCTCCTCTTTCTTTAATTAAATAAATATATTTCGAGAGAATAATTAAGGCTGTGTTTGGGACTTTAAATTAAGTGTTGACCCGCTTTGACTTGCGTTTTGTAGGAATTACGATGCGACCAAAGCTTACGCTCTTTCTAAGCTCGCCAATGTTCTCCACACAGTAGAGCTATCTCGAATTCTCCATGTAATTAATTTATATACAAACCCTAATTTCAATTGTTTATAATTTCTTTTAACAAGTCATTAAACGATTGATCTTCATTGCAGAAAATGGATGCTAATGTAACGGCCAATTGTGTTCATCCTGGAATTGTAAGAACACGTCTCACAAGAGATCGAGAAGGTTTCATCACAGATTTAGTGTTTTTCTTGACATCCAAGCTACTCAAATCTGTTCCGCAGGTAAATCAATTGTGATCAACTTGTTTGAATTCACTTCCACAAAATATTTTTTTTTTTAACTTACAAGAATTATATTATGTGTTAATTATAGGCAGCGGCTACGACATGTTATGTGGCAACAAGTCCGAGATTAAGGAACGTGTGTGGCAAGTACTTCTCCGACTGCAACGAAGCTCGGACATCTAAATTGGGATCTTGCAGTATTAAAGCTCAGAGATTGTGGACTGCCTCTGAGTTATTGGTTTCTCAATCTTCTTCCACTGATCTCGATGTTTATACCAAACCATCCTATATATGTGTGTAAATTAAAGCACAAGCCTTATTATCACATCAACCCTTTTTGTATAGGTCCCTTACTCTCGGCAATATATAGTATACTACTATAGATGAGTTGTGTGTGTGCTTATAAGCCTTCCTATATGTAATACGTATGTGGTTATGGTTTATCATGTAAATTTAATAGTTATAGGGTTTTGTATATCATATATAGCTCCTTGTTATGTGAATTTTTATCTACATCAATCAATCAAGAATATTAGAAATTTTCCTACATTGCATGATGAGTGGAATGAAATCGTATAATTCACAGTGCAAACAAGGTTAATTTGTTAACCACTTATGGTGAACCATGAAATATCATCAAAGAAACACATAATATTCGAAGAGATAAATCAAACATATGTATAGTTAGCCTGGACAATAAGTCAATAAGTAAGAAATAGATCGTTTAAAGTAAATATTTAAAATAAGAGGCTAAAATGTAAAAAGCGTGAAATAAATGTGGAAATCGTAAAATGACGTGGTCACATGCGCTAAATATTAAGTACATAATCATGTGCGAGAAAGTAAGGTAGCGAAAGTAAAAGAGACATAAAATTTCTGAAAAGGGGATACGAGTATAATCAGCGTTTTATAGTATTAATCGCTTAGCGGACTGCAACTATATGGAAGATGGTCGCTGATCAGCTCGCGAGTCGCGTAGATTGAATACAAGCGAGTTCGAATGCGAGCCTCTAAAGTTAACACTCTAAAATCTCTTTCTCTAGCGAATTCTCCCATGTTTTTCTCCTTATTTTTATCGTGCACTATTCACTATTTATAGAAAGTGGTGTCCGGTTCAAATTTCTGCTTTTCAACCAAATTTTAATGACTTATCTTTGCGAATTGAGCCTTTGCTCTTGACCCAATTTTTTCATGGCGAACTTCTCCTTCGCCGAGACGATTCAGAATGGACCGATTCTGTTGAATTTAAGCACTTAGTTTTCTCAATCAACAAACTCTCTTTGTTGATTCTATTTGTCTCTCACAAATCTCATAAGGTCATCACACTTTGATAACTCTTATTTATAGATAAACATAATATATTTAACTCTCTTAAATATATTCTCTTAGTTTATCTATAACTACTTTCCTTATTTTTATTATTCAAACTTGGCTTCTTAAGCCAACGGATTCTAGTCTGAGTCGGACACACTGTGCATAATTTTTTTTTCACTGAGGAAACATAATATAAGGTATCTTTATTAGGGTAGGCCTGGGCGTTCAGGTGCCCATTCGGGTGAACCCAATCGGTCTTCGAGTCGAAATTACCAAGGGAATGTAGCCCAATCGGGTTATAAAGTTTGGTTTTGGGTTGGCTATTTTTTCCGGGTTCCCGGGGGGGGGGGGGGGGGGNGTTTCGCATTTTTGAACCCAAACCTTGAAAAAACTGAACTATTAGAATAAAACAGAACAAGTATCAAACATCGATTCAAATTATAATACTGAAAGTACTCAATAACATTAGAAACTGAAATCTAAATATAACATTAGAAAACTGAAATCCAAACATGAGAAATTGAAATCCAAACATAAGATATTAACTCACATGTATTACTATCGAGTCGGGTTATCGTGTACCCAAATGGTTTTCAGATTAAACCCGACCCAATCCAAAGTCTCATTTACCAACAGATTCAGATCCATTTGATTTTATCAATATTTTAAATCCGGACCCAAACCCGATTTTTTCGGGTCGGTTTCATGTATGAGTTTTTTGCTTAGGGCCTAGATTAGGGGTAATTACTAGAGGAATATTTGCTTAGTGACACTACTCAAATGGATCTTCCAGCATAGGTTAATGCTATGATGATGGGTTTTTCTTAGGCCCATTAAACAGTCATTTACTCTCGGAAAGGCCCATGGTGCTAAGCCCTTGACCTCCGAGGCTAAAACCTCGCCTGCGACATCACATCAAGCTCCGGCAAAAATGGCGAGCGCCCAGAAAGTCTTCACCGTCGAAACCCTAAGGACTGCAGCCAAACAGTGCTTCCGTTGCCTCGTCGTTCCCGTCCGTCTCCGCCGTGCGATTAAGAAATACCTTCGCGAGGAAGATGATCCGCACATTAGAAAGAAGGTGCATCAGTTATCCAAATCATTCCAAGAGATCAAGGACACGAATCTGCTGTTACCCGAAACCACAGCGAAGAGTTTGGCAGATTCTGTGAACTCGGTCGAGGCCAAGCGATGGAAGATACAGACCGTTTATGGAGATAGCGGTCTCGAATACAGAGACGGTGAAACTGCAGCTTACATTGCTTCTCGTATGCCCGCCGTCTTCTCCGTATGCTTCAGAGTTCTCACTGAGGTAACTTATCAGAGCTTCGTTTGATTCGCCGGCCATTGTCGTCATATACTCATTTCGATGGAGGTTTTGCCTTGTAATGTTGCAGAAGATGGCCAGTTTGATTTAATTTTATGAAATGGACTTTGTGATTCATGTTCTGGGACAATGAAGGTCAATACTGATTCCTTAGGGCTACAAGTGTATAGTCGGCCTTGTAAATTGGCAAGTTCTGAGAGTTATGTAGAAAATTCAGCTGAGGATTGTCTTGAGAAACCTTCATATGATTTTTTAATTGACAATGTTAACTTCTTCTGTGATTTGTAGATTCGTCGAAGAGTACCAGGTTTTACACCTACGAGGGTGCTGGATTTTGGTGCCGGCACTGGTTCGGGTTTCTGGTGAGGCCATCAATGTATTTCTCTCGTATAATTTTGGTACTTGAATGTATTTTATTTTGTTCTTGATTCTATATTACATCTTGTAGGGCAGTTAAAGAGGTTTGGCCAAAGTCTGTTCAGAAGGTCAATATAGTGGAACCATCTCAATCAATGCAGCGTGCAGGACGTGACTTAATTCAGGGTAATCGACTTTGATAGTGTCTGAATAAGCTCTTAAATCACTAAGTGCGTCGATTTTTATTCTGATCTTATACTTGTTGTGAATATGTAAGGCCTAAAGGATTTACCTCTGATCCACGGGTATACGAGCCTGCTAGCTCTTAGTAAAGAGCTCAACAAAAAATCCGAGAGGAAACATGATCTTGTGATCGCTGTAGGTTATCTCTTTTGCTTTAAATTCTTTTTATCAGTCTGTGATTCTTGTTTATAAGTTCTTTTGTTTATTGATTAAATTTCCAAATGTCTACATGCGGTGTCAAGTCGTATGTGCTAGGGGAAATACCATCTCTGAAAGACAGGATTACTGTGGTTCGCCAGCTCTGGGACCTTACGGATGATCTCTTGGTATGGTTTTCGGATTTATCATCTTTCATTCTCCTTGATGACTTCTTTTATACTATAACATGTGCACTGTGCACTGTGCATTTTTTTGTTGTGCATCCTATAAGCTTATAAAGTATTTACATCGACTCTGGTTGAACAGGTTTTGGTTGAACCAGGAACGCCACATGGTGCTAATATTATATCTCAGATGCGATCCCATATACTGTGGTTGGAGGCGAGGGTAGTTTTCATTTGCTTACAGATATATTCATGCTCAAATGATGAGCTGCTTCTATTTTCAGAAGTTTTATTCCTCTTCTGCTTACTTGCAATGTATTCATTTGGTCTAGAAACTGCGTAAACTGGAAAATAAATTAAAGAAAGATGAAGCTGCAAAGGACGTGCTCGATCTCAAATCTGGTGCGCATATTGTCGCTCCAGTAAGTGTCAATATTGAAAACCCTCCTTCACTTTTCTAAAACTTAGTCAAGAACTTGCTATTTTAGGTTTACGAAATAAATTCCATGAATGTATTGTAATACAAATGGGTTGCAAACGCAGTGCCCTCATGATGGAAAGTGCCCACTGGAAAACACTGGAAAGTATTGTCATTTTGTTCAGCGGTTGCAGAGAACTTCCTCCCAGCGTTCCTACAAGGTTCCTTATTTGTTCTTGGAATTCTCTTCTGCAAATATTATATATGTATATATGCATATATATATATTTCAGCCATCTCTTTATTTGCCGATGACATCAAACCCCAAACATTAATCTTTTGCAGCGTACAAAAGGTGTCCCCTTGCGTGGGTTTGAGGATGAGAAGTTTTCTTTTGTGGCTTTCAGGAGAGGTCAGCGCCCACGGTTGGTAGTTTTGTGATGTTGAATGATTAATAATGTTACCTGTAGAGAAAGGTAGTTGAGGATTCAGTTTTGGATTATGCCTTTAATTTAGGGAACCATGGCCTCTAGATGGTATGAAGTTGGAAACTTTGAAGGAGATGCGCGCGAATAGGAAACCCGAGGATCTCGAAATTGATTATGGTCAGTAAGCGGCTGATTTATAAAACGCATCATCTATTGATATTTGCAGGCAGTTTTGAGCTGTATGCCTAATTGATATGTGCGTATCTATTGATATTTTTCAGAGGATTTTATCAAATCACAGGTGGTTGAAGTGCCTTACATTGATCCAAGAGCTTACGACTCTGATACCATGGGTGAGGAAGAACAAGAAGAGGAAGAAGACATTGAAGTCACTGATGATGAAGAAGTAGAGGAACAAGAAGAGGAAGAAGTAGAGGAAGAGGAGAGGGGGAGAGCGAGTGTGGGAGGCGGATGGGGAAGGATCATATTCCCACCATTCCGCAGGGGAAAACAAGTGACTTTGGATATGTGTGTGCCTACCAAAGAGGATGGGTCAGAGGGAGCTTTTGAAAGGAGAGTGATAACGAAAAGCAAGAACCCTCATCTTCATCTGCAGGCTAAGAAATCCTTTTGGGGAGACTTATGGCCATTGACGACTCAACAAGAGATTAGCAAAGCTAAACAAAAAACAGATGCCGAGTGGTGTCGCTCAGATCAAGACCAGAGATGGGGTTCTTCTTGGCCTTAGCCTTTAGAGTTTTTGATAATTTTATTTGTAAAATCTTAGTGTTGAAAATAATAGCAAACCTATTCTTTTTTTTTTTAACTCGGGACAATATATATATAAACTTAGGAAAATGTTTTACAGAGGTCGAATAAACAACCAAGTCGGAAAACAACAACTGTAAATATTGAACCCCAAATACATCTTCTGCTCTTCTTGTCCTTGTTGTGATGTTGTAGACTTCAGAAGTTAAAACAAACGTCTCGTGAAGGCATGAAACCGAACCGTTAAACTAACGGAGCAGCAGAAACCTAAACTAGGTTTATCGAATCAAAGTCGATACCTTTTATCGAGAACGAATAACCAATCAGAATTCGATCGAATCCGATGTTTGATTCTTGTAGAGGAGGCTAAAGCCGCTTGATCGATTCACCAAGCGATCCGACTAAGACCAAGAGAAATTGAGCATAGAGAAATACGTAACCCGAACTTCCAAACCAGAAAAACCTATTCTTTAAGTTTGCTATATGAAAAAAAAAATGTAGTTGAACAGGTGAAATTATTCTATTTTCAAAATGTAATGGTCGTATTTTTTTCTGTTGGGTTTTGCATTTTTAAAATTTAGTACTTTTTATGAAAAAAACATCAAAGTAAAAATATTAGTATTTTTATCGAGAATATTAGTGGTTTGAATTATGTTTTTCTATATATAGTTAACGAATTCACTAATTAAATTAATAAATTTCATAACTTTTATACATCTATTTCATATCTTTTAATTTTTATGTCAAAAATATATATATATATATATATATATATATATATATGATGAAAATATTTGTAATAAGTGATTTGTAATAAAATCACATATAAATATTTAAAATATGATGAAAATTTATACATATATTTTCTTCATATGTCCAAATGAGTTAAAATGATTCAATCATATAAGATATCCAAATTCTCAGATATTTAAAATATATGGTATCTTTATATGAAAATTAAATCGCTTACAATATTCTTATTCATGTATCAGTTTGGTTTATATGTTCTTTGTTTATGATAGAATAAGGAGAATTGTTGGAAATAAAATGAAGATTTTATCTCTTGAAAGTAATCTTTGCATCTCTTTATATAAATGATTAAAACTTTTAAATTCATGATTATCTTATGAATTATCTTAATCTGTATTGGTAAATCATTGCAAATTTTAGTAGTGAATCATCCCAACTTTAAATAGTAAATCATTAACTCTCGGGTTTTGTGTGCTATTATCCACCAAATAAGCATAAATTCTCAAAATACAAAATCTAGCATTTTACAAAATATATCAGTTTTCTAGGTTTTATCCACCAAATCCACATAGTTTCTCAAAATACAAATTCTAACGTTTTCTGTTTTTTTTTTTTTACTTTTTATAAGTTATTATCTACCAAATAAACATATTTTATCAAAATACAAAATTCTAGTGCTTTACAAAATCTCTACATTATTATGGACTATTATCAACTAAATAAGGATAACTTCCAAAAATACAAAAATATATCGTTTTACAAAATCTTTCAATTTTTATGGATTATTATCCATATGATTAGCATAGTTTTACCAACATACAAAATTCTAACATTTACAAAACCTCTTTGTTTTTGTGGACTATATATTCTCCACCAAATTATCACAGTTTCTCAAAATACAAAATTCGAAAGTCTTACAAAATCTCTCACTTTTTATGGATTATTATCCACCAAATCATCATAATTTCCAAAAATACAAAGTTCTAATGTTTTTTTTAAATCTCTTAATTTATGGACTATTACCAAGCAAATGAACATAATTTCTCAATATAAAAAATTATATCGTTTTACCAAATTTTGTAGTTTTGTGGACTATATATTACTCCCAAAATCATCACAATTTCCTAAAATACAAAATTCTAATGTTTTACAAAATCTCACAATTTTTGTGGACTAATATCCACCAAATCATCATAATTTCCGAAAATACAAAATTTTAACGTTTTACCAAACTTAAAAATATTTGTGAGCTATTATCTATTAAATTAATAGAATTTCCAAAATTTAAAATTCGAATGTTTTACTATATTTCTCAAAAAATTTGGACTATTATTTAGCAAAACATAAGTCCTCATAATGTAAATTATAACATTATACAAAATTTCTTAGTTTTTATGGATTATATTATCCATCAAATCAACATAATTTTTGAAATACAAAGTTCTACGTTGTACAAGATCTCTTCGTACCCACCAAATCTCTAAGATTTCCTAAAATATAAAATTCTAATATTTATAAAATTTATCAATTTTTATAAATTATTATCCATCAAATCAATATAATATTCTAAAAGTATAAAATTTTAATTTTCCACATAGACAAAATAGAGTCATTATAGACGCATGGTCGCAAATCAAATCCCCACTAAAATATGTTTCATGTTTTAGGTTTTTTCACGTTGATTAATAAAATACAAAAACATCATTTAATTTATCTCTTTTTCATAAAAACACCATTAACTTCACCTATTTTAACCAATCAAAAATCATACTGCATAATATTAATGGTTTTTAGCTTTAAATTTTTGCATTGAAAATCGAAAACATCATTTAAATTGAAACAAAAATAAAATGCTTAAACCTCACTTATTGAGGAACGGAGGGAGTATATAATTAACAAACCGACAAGGCCAGTACCCTTTTTTTTTTTTTTTTTTTTTTTTTTTTAACCTGGAGGTATCCCAAGCCCATTACAGGCCCAGACTAATCCCCAAGGGGAGGTGCAGCCCACGGACGGGTCCTCTCTCCGAATATTCAAATGGGCCGTAAGCAAGGACCCATATCCGCGTGGCCACATGTGGGGAGATGTCTTCGCACTGGAGAGGACTCGAACCTTAGCCTAGACCCACAAAGTCGAGTGCGCAACTCCAGCGGAAACCGCTAGCCCACCACGCTGTGGTTTAGTACCCATATTAGTATGGATTATTATCAAAACTTAAGGAGAATAACTTCCAAAAATACAAAAATATATATATCATTTTCTAAAAACTTTTAATTTTTATCGACTATTATCCATGAGATTAGTATAATTTTACCAACATATAAATTTATAACATTTTATAAAAACCTCTTCATTTTTGTGGATTATATATTATCCACCACATTATAATAAAAATATAAAATTCTAACGTTTTAAATATGTCTCAATTTTGTGAAGTATTATAAGAAATTCATCATAATTTTCAAAAATAGAAAATTCAAACGTTTTATAAAATCTCTAAATTTTGATGAACTATTACCAAGCAAATGAACACAATTTCCCAATATACAATAATTCTATCGTTTTACAAAATCTCGTACTTTTTATGACTGTATATTATTCAAAAATAATTAAAATTTCAAAAAATAAAAAATTAGAACGTCTTACAAAATTTCTCAATTTTTGTGGACTATTATCCACCAAATCATTATAATTTACAAAAGTACAAAATTATAACGCTTTGTAAACTCTCTCAATTTTATGAAATATTACCCACCAAATGAGCATACTTTTTCAAAGAACAAATTCTATCTGTTTATAGACTATTATTCACCAAATCATCAACATTTCCCAAGTACAAAATTATATCATTTGTACAAAATTTCTCATTTTATGAATTATTATCCACCAAATTTGCATAATTTCTCAAAATACAAAATTGTAGTGTTTTACAGAATATTTATTTTTGAGGGTTATTATCCACCAAATAAACATAATTTCCCAACAAAAAATTCTAGAATTTTACAAAACCTATAGATATTTGTGAATTATTATCTACTAAATCAACAGAATTTCCAAAAATATAAAACTCTAGTGTTTTATTATATTTCTCAATTTTGTGTACTATTATTTAGCAAATCAGAATGATTCCTCAAATGTAAATTATAGTGTTTTACAAAATTTCTTATTTTTATAGACTATTTTATTCATCAAGTCAACAAAATTATGAAAAAACAAAATTCTACTTTGTACAATATTTCCTAGATGATGTGGACTTGTATCCACCAAATCAACAAAATTTTCTTGAAGTATAAAATTCTAACAATTTTTTACAAAATCACTCCATTTTTATAAATTATTATCCACCAAATTAATCTAAAATTCTAACAAGTGACATTGGATATGTGTGTGCCTATCAAAGAGGATGGGTCAGAGGGAGCTTTTGAGAGGAGAGTGATAACGAAAAGCAAGAACCCTCATCTTCATTTGCAGGCTAAGAAATCCTTGTGAGGAGACTTATGGCCATTGACGACTCAACAAGAGATTAGCAAAGCCAAGCAAAAAAACAGATGTCGAGTGGTGTCGCCCAGATCAAGACCAGAGATGGGGTTCTTGGCCTTAGCCTTCAGAGTTTATGATTTTTTTTTTTTTGTAAAATCGTGTAGTGTTGAAAATAATAGCAAAACATATTCTTTAAGTTTGCTATAAGAAAACAAAAAGTCCATTCATTTGATATGGAATTAATTACTCGAATCCAAATGACCGAATTGAAGCAACCAATTTTTGGTGATTTCGATTCGGATTCAATTTTAAAAAGTTAAATTGATCGGTGTTTTTAATTTTAGGTTCAATTGCTGATTCAGTTTGGAAAAAAAATCGCTATTTAATTTTGATAGTCATACGTTATTATATTTTTCAAAAAGAGAAAAATCACTAATTAATTCAGTAATAGAACTAAAATTAAAATTAACCGATCAATTTGATCGTTTAAAATTGAGGAATTGAACCCGAATCGAAATCACCAAAAATAAACTTCTAATTTCCACATAAACAAAATGGAGCCATCATAGGCGCATGGTCGCAAATCAAATCCCCATTAAAAGATGTTATCCTATTACATTATAAGAAGAATTATTTGAACCAGACGAGATTACGAAAGAAACTGTACCAAACAGAGCACAATACATCTTTTAGATATTTGAGTAATAATGTGTTATACACATCCCAAGTCACTGTATCATGATCACAAGCCCCCACATGCAAGGATCCTCAGTAGCCCCCACACGAAAGCTTCCATTGCTAGGATTGTATATAATTAACAAACGACTAGGCCACTACCCATTTTAGTATGGTACAATATATTGTTGCCATACTATAAAAAGGTCATACTCGAGCCATCCAAAACTGAAAAGCGTCGATTCTTTCTGATTATGAATTTAGGAGGAAATATATTATTTACAAAGGGAATAATTATAACAAAACACATTTTTATGGAAGTTATTAGAAGATAACACACTTTAGAGATTGCATTGCGAAAAACACACTCTCTACTTTCCATAGACATTTGTGCCCCTGAACTAAATGATGTTAACTTCTCGTCACTACAGTTCTATTCTAAAAAAAATCATTTTCTCACTTCCCCAAAAAACAAAACAATTCATTTTCTTAATTCACTTATTAAAATCACAAAACCTAATTTTCTCTATCGATTTCTTAAGCGCCGCCTCTCCCCTCAAACTTCTTCTTCTTCTTCTTCTTCTAATTTTTCCGACCAACGAGTCTCCTCCCCTCCCCGTGCTTCTTTCTCTTCTTGTATGACTTTTTGTTTTGAAGCTTGGATCTGATTCGTGATGTTTGCGGTGGTCGTCGCGGTGGAGTTCTCGTGGCCGGTTCTTAGTGATGGCCACTCGGCTTCAGAATGATGGTGTCGACTCCCTCCTATTTTGTCTTTCTGTTTCTTTTCGTCCTTGCTTTTAACAATTTCTTTTGTTTGTTCATTTTTTCTGGGTTTAGGGTTGTATTCATTGTTTCTTTTCGAATGATTTCTGTTTAGTTTCGTCTACCATATGGTCGCAGATATATGGCTGGGGAAGCATGTTCGATATTTTTGAAAACCGTTTTCGTCTAACAGATTCCTTTATTTG
>OVAU01000619.1:0-19040 GCA_900406315.1 Biscutella laevigata subsp. laevigata
CTGGTATATGAGTTGAACTCTGAGCTGGGTTCAGAAGCGGCCGTGTTGGGGAGGGAGGTGTGAGAATACTTGAAGCATGCGCCTCCAACCAAGCCGTCAGTTCAACTGAAGCTCTGTTAATGATATTTGGAAGGCTCCAACTCATCTTGATAGTAAAAAGCGTTTCTCGATTTCCAAATTTCCCAAATTAGAAAAGGGAAAAGGTGATTGTTAGAAGTTGTATCTCGTTGAAGCATGAAATCATTGAGGACCTGAGAGACTGTTTGACCCGATGCGACAGAGGGAGGATAATTTATTGGAGCTAACTCCCATACCTGACGAGCGACTCGGCATTGGAACAAACAATATAGAGATATTTGTAAGCACTTACAAACATGAATTTGAAGTAAAAATACTATTGTTTGGGCAAATTACTAATATTGTCGTTGCTTTGGTAGTTTTTATATCGGGCTCTGTATTGCCGTCACAGAGGTCGTAGGGATTGTAAACAAGGCCCATAAACAATGGCCTCTAAAGCTTCTTGATAGTGTATCAAACAGCTATTACTCCTGTCGGCTCTGAATGTTGACTTGAGAAGTTTTATTTGTCACAAGTAACATGAACTCTTAATGGATATCCAGTTTCAAACATCCAATGTTTTAAAGTTGTCTAAATCGACGCCTGTATAACTGATCGTTCAGTTCCCGGCGAGCCCCATACATCTTCTGTTATTTCTTGAGTTATAGGGCACAAATCTCACTCGCAGAAAAGAGGAAACTTTATCCAATTTTCACATACACCAATATTCCTGCAATTACTTTTCATATCAAAGTAAACTAGTATAAAGAAGAAACGAGAGAGATTCTGTGTTTCCTTTCTTTTTGTTATTTCTTTTTGTTAAATGGATAAACCGACAGAAATATATCTCCAACTGTCTCGATCTAACTCATCTCTCAAGCATAGAATCAAGAAAACCCAATTTCCTACTCATTTCTTTATATACACCAAAACCACTCCTCCAACATAAGAATCCCTGAGAGAAAGTAGAAGAACCCTTTTGTGGTTCAATTGTCTTCTCCTCTACAGAGAATGCATAGAAGAGAGGATGATAGCAGCAACACCTCTGTACACCATCCGGGCATTTGCCGACGGCTAATAAGATTTGTGGTGACAAAACTAGGGATATGGGGAGAGAAAGAGATGAACGAAGACAAGCCTGCTGAGAGGAGCAAACTGATCAAGAAGGGATCAAGGTCTGACATCACTATTCATTTCAAGCAAATAGAAGACTCGGAGGATAACAGCAAAAACAAGAACAATTCCCCTGGCTCGTCCGGCCAAGAATCAGAAGGAGAGACAATGATCACACTATCTAATGGTAATGACGGCCCAAAGAAGAGGCTACATGAGAAGGGGAAGAAGAGTATGCTGAATGAGCGGAGCCCTAAGCAACAAATCGCTCAGCCTGAAGCAGGGAACCTACCACAGCCTCACAGACATCTGAGGCCCCTTCTTAATGATATAAATAAAAAATCAGATGCTTTTATCGAGAGATCTCTCGAAAAGATGAGAAAAGGCTTACCCTAGAATCAAGCAAATAAGCCTCCTTCTCTCTCGTTTCCTTTGTCAAATAGAAGAAGAACCAACAGACACTGCATGCAAACAATAGTCCATATACTAAAAAAAAAAAAATTATATTCTTTTTATCACCAGCTGCATTCTTGATAGGAAAACATGCATGTACTCGCACTTGTATTTTTAAAAATAAATTAATCTCAGACCTCTATGACAAAAGAATATTACTTTAGAGGCTTGCTCATATTTGCTTGTAATGTTCATTGTTCACATTACTTTGCCTTAATCCCACCGCCCTGACGCAATACGATTCACGCTATATGCTCTACTAACCCACGTAGAAGCTGAGTGAAGAAGAACATTCTACAGAGGAGACAAAGAATCTTCATTCTCTAAACCCATCATAAGCACTTTTACTCAGTTCTTTCCAGCCATCCAAGCTATAGTAAGAGGCAAAAAAGTGAAAAGAAACTAATGTGAGACACCAAAAATAACCATCCAGTAATCATGATTCCAGATTTGAAGGAGCTACACCTTCCAGGCATACATTGCGAAGAAGGCAACTGTATCAGCAGACCAGACAAGAGGAAACGATTTCCAAAAGAAGGGTATAGCAACATTGAGCAAAGGAATGATCAGAAATAGATAGTTAAGAGCCTCTTTCTCTTTACTTGGACAATCTCGTGCTCGTAGAGAAGGAATAGCTGCCAATAAAGAAAAAAAAAGGTAGAAGATGAGAGAAAAACAGAGCTTGGAAACAAAGATGAATCTTGGAAATGTGACTTACTGAACATCCAAATGGACCACATCCCCATTAACCTCCAGATATCAGGCTCGTTAGAGGGAAACAAGAGGTTGAAAGAAAGGACCCCTCCCACCAACATTGATGCATATCCTTGAACCTCAAAAACTTTGTAAAGAGTCGTTCCAGGCACAGCTGGATTTTTACTAGCGGTGGACGCCCTAGGAGCAAATGTTGCTGCAGTCTTGTTAACTACCTGCTTGAATTGACAAAGTCATTAGCTAGCTTGACGAATTGCTGAAGCACTTACTTTCCACAATTTCAAGCAACAGCTCACAGCTAAATCACAATAGCAAGTTGGTCAAATTTGAGAGAATCCGAGGAAGGTAACCTTTTTCAAGTCTTTACCAAGAGCAGAAGGCGAAGGAGATTCCGGTGAGAGTCCAGGGTCCTCCTTGGGTTCCACTTCGTCTGCAGTCGCGCAAATCCGGAAACTTGCAGCAGTAAATCTTCTAAGATTGGGGTTGGGCACAAGAGCAATCGACGAGACCCCATGAGTGCACGGAGATAGAAACGGAGAGACTGAGCACCACGTCATCATACGATAAGGAGCGAGCAATTGGATGATGATGGCTGGCCTTTATTGAATCGGTTCCGGTATTCGGTTACCAATTTGGAAAAATAAGAACGAAGCCTTTTTTCACTGTCAATTGAACCGATCCAACATCGGTTTAGCGCTTTCTCGTTGAAAGGCGCTGAATATTAAAAAAATAAAGCAATTAATTTAGGAGATATTTTCCAGTTTCCAATCCACCTTCCAATCAAATTCACGTGGTGCTCTCAGATTTTCCGGAAAGTTGATCAGAGTGGACGGAATATCTCCGGCCACGAGCTGATTTCTTGGGCATTTGGGATCGATTCAATTCGATGATAAGTGGGATAGGGTGATCGTTAAGATAAGCTTACCATGGCGAATTTTTTGGTGGCCTGCTTGTTGCCTTCCCTACTTCTGGCAGGTAGACTTTATCTTCTTACTTCAAGATTTTTAGACATTGACCGGATTCGTTCTTCTCATCGCCGACGATTGTCATAAACTATTATTCAACCCTAGCTTTGCTAGCGTTTTATGTCAAAATTTATGATACATGACAATACCCTGCTTGCACTTCTCTTCCTAATGAATTTCCCCTTGTTTCACAGCTGCACTTATTAACTGGAGTCTGATCTCCTTTATTGATTTGATAACTTTCCTCCTCGTCCCCTATATTGTGCCTGAAATTGGTAAGACTATTTTCTACTATCCTTTTTCCCCCTCTGTTTCAATTGTCATACACACTTTATGGATCCTTGATTCGAGGTAAGGTATTTCCTATGTACAATGAAAGAGTTCATGTACGTTATGCCCTGATCATAATACCTCTACGTTAGCCTAGAAAAGAGAAGTTTTCCGTTTCCCATTTTCATTGCTCTTATCGGTTTTGGTGATAAGCAGATGTTTACTTTCTCTAACTTGCATCGGATCTTGCTTTCTTATGCCAGGATTCCGTTTTCAAAGGAGGCATTGGCTATTATGGCCCATTTTCATATTTTCCTTTGCAGTGTTTCTTGTTCAATTGCTGTACCTGGTAATTTGGGCTGCTGTAGGTCAAGACTGGGATACAGAAGATACTGGCTGGATGAGGGTTATTGGCTTTATGATGTCAGCTTTAGTTTCATTCCTCAATTCCTCTCACTGCCTTATAAGTATTTTCTTCTTCGTTGATACTCTCTCTTGTGTTTGCGTTTGCAGACTAAAGTCTTGGAGAAACCCCACTGTTCTGTATTTCTTGGCCTTACAGCTACTTACATCACTTGTTGCTTTAGCTGACATATACAGTAGTAGATTTGGCTTCTTTCGATGGCGGCACACATGGTGGTCTGAGTTTTCGGGAATTTTTGAACAACTAGGTTTGTAATTAACGTAGTAGGACCATACGACTTGTCCAGATAGTTACTGTAACTGTTTCTCATCTTCTCATATGGCTAAGTAACGTCACTTTAAAAAAGAATAGGCACAGCTTATGGTTCCAGTCTCTCTTTCTATTTTGGTATCCACTTGGTTTGACACTATCTCATCGTTTATGACTCAGGACGTCATCTTAGGGTTGCCTCCTGCTTGTTGTTACCAGCAGTACAATTGGCAGTGGGAATCTGCAATCCATCATGGGTTTCTTTGCCATTTTTTATTGGCAGCTGTGCCGGTCTTGTGGATTGGTCCTTGACAAGCAACGTTTCAGGACTTTTCAGGTGGATAAATTATTTATAGTCATGCCAAGTTAGCGCTTCCCAACCCTGCTTCTCTGAACTCATGTCAATATTTTTTGATTAAGGTGGTGGAGAGTTCTTTATATCTACGCAGGATTCAATATTGTCCTGCTTTACCTCTATCAACTGCCAATAAACTTCTCAGATATGATTCGATGGATAGCAAGCTTTATAGGTCTATTCAGAATCTCCACGGAAACTGAAGGCCCTGATATTTGTTCTGGTCTTTTCCTTGTGCTATTCTACATCATGGTATATCTTTTGTTTTACTAGGATTAGTGTTGCTTGCTCTAGCACAAGTGTAAAAATGATATTTCTTTATGCGTTTTCAGTTAAAGAAACTTACAATACTCAACCATGTATTTGATGAACTATTTCTTAAAACTACTGTTGATGTGTTTGGGATGTGTATGAACGCTAACAACCAGTGTAGTTTTTTCATTGTTAACGAGCTATCATTCTATCATATCAATATATATGTAATAGTCTGAGATGCATGTCTTTCTGCCATTGCAGCTGTCCTATGTAAGGTCAGACCTCGAGGATATGGACTTTATCATGTCTACGAGTGAAAATAACTTGGCAGAGCGCCTTCTTCCTCCAAAATTTTCGTTCTTTATTCGAGAATCAAGGTAGGCTATATAATATTTTCTTCTTCCTACTGGGAGCTGTTGTGGTGTTTGACACAATATTTCAGTGTTAAGGAAATTTTAATTGTCTATTTAAAATATTCCCACTTATAGTATTGAGTTTTATGATTCTGAAGCGGAGAAAAAAACCTTGGTTGAATATGCTTACATGATTGATTCGTTTTATGATTGTAGACTGGTAGCCCTCTCCTGTCTCCGGTTCATAGAACTATAATCTGGCAAAGGGAACCTTGTGATTTTCCGGTGATCCCTAGGCTGTTTACGAGTTTTATTTGAAAAATGAGAAGTTGTTTGAAACCTTGCTGTATTTAGTGGGACCAAATTACTATTCATATTTATAGTTACAAAGAATTGAATCTCAACTTTTTTGTATGAAAAAGCCTCTAGTAACGTTTTGGTGTTCAAGGGGTCGGTACAAATTCCTGAAACTTAGATACTCAAACATTTTTATGAAATCAAAAGTTATGATTGGTTTCTCTGCTAGCATAAGCTATGGGGTTTGGGTAAAGAATGTTACTCTCTTATAGAGTACAGCTAATGGATGTTCTCTTGGCTGGGCTTTACAAGATTAGTCATTTATATGTATAAAGCTACGCTCAACTTAATGTGTTAATTTACTTCCAAATTTCAGCGCTGGTGTAAGGCACACCAATGTATTACTGAGGGGAGCTGTGTTTAAGACTTTCAGTATCAATTTCTTCACATATGGTTTTCCGGTATATAATTGTATTCCTGGTATCAAAGTGTACGCGCGAGCTAAAGCAACGTACTGTGTCCATCAACTCATGCTTTCTTCCATGATTGACAGGTCTCCCTGTTTGCTCTTTCGTTCTGGAGTTTTCACTTTGCGAGCTTGTGTGCTTTTGGCCTCCTTGCATATGTTGGTTACATTATCTATGCCTTCCCATCGCTGTTCCGGTTGCACAGATTAAATGGCCTTCTTCTCGTATTTATACTCTTATGGGCTGTCAGTACATACATATTCAATGTGGCATTTTCTTTTCTGAACACCAAGGTTGGAAAGGTAATATCTTTCCTATGTTCAAAGTTGTCAACTACTTTGAAAGAATGAAGATGTGAATTAACCGGTGTCAGTGTTATAAATTTACAGGACATGAAAATTTGGGAGATGGTGGGGCTTTGGCATTACACTATACCTGGATTCTTCTTGCTTGCACAATTTGGTTTGGGGATGTTGGTTGCATTGGGTAATCTTGTGAACAACTCTGTTTTTCTTTACCTCTCTGAAGAGAGCTCCAGATCTTCCAATGACAGATCTTATTCTGAAGGTAATGGCCCCACAAGTTATCCTGTGTTTTTTTAACTTCCAGGCTTTTCAGGAAGACCTATAAAGTTGAGAAATATGGGGTGTAGTTGCTTATCGCAGTCAAACTTATCATCTTTTCTGCATCATGTGACCATCCAAGAACTTTAAGAGTTGCCACTCTATCCAGAATAGGCTTTTAAAAAACTTTTTTCTCTAATAATTTTGAAAAACCAACAGTGTGATTTTAAAGTGAAAAGTTTAGGAGTATAATTTTCTTTAGCAAGCTTAGTTTATTTCGTGCTTAATTTTAGGTGGCAATTTCAATCTTTTGGTTTTATTTTTACAACTATTCATAACGGCTGAGATTATCATGAATAACAGCTGATGAAGAAACAAAGGTGTTGATCGTTGCGACCATTGCTTGGGGATTGCGGAAATGTTCTCGGCCTATTATGCTCGTACTGATCTTTCTCATTGCCATGAAACCTGGGTTTTTCCATGCAGTGTACGGTATGCTCGTACCTTTCTTATATGCTTTTACAATAAGGATTCCTGTATCTGGGGTTTTGCAAAATAAAAATAAAAAAATATATTGTTCATGATACTGTTTCCCATGTTTCAGTGACATTCTTCCTTATGTATCTGCTGAGCCACAATATTAACAGAAAGATACGCAAGTCCTTGATTCTTCTATGCGAAGTTCACTTTGCACTTCTCTACATTCTTGAGATCGACCTGGTATCGAACTCCTTAAAGCAGGAAGGCTCTGTGAGCAGAGAAATTCTATTTCAGTTAGGTACGCTTTTCCTTTTTGTATTTTCCAAGTCATCGGCTAGATTCACGCATAACCAATATCTGTTCGAATTTAGCTGTTAGGTGATCTTTGATTAAAGAGAACAAAAACGAGGGAAGAGTTCTCACTGAGTACTATTTATTAATATTTGCAGGTCTCCTTAGGTCTGAAAGCTCTTGGGACTTCTTGGAGATAGCCTTGCTTGCTTGCTTCTGTGCTATTCATAATCATGGTTTTGAGGTGCTATTTTCCTTCTCCGCAATTGTACGCCACACACCAAGCCCTCCAATTGGATTTAGCATATTGAAAGCTGGTCTCAACAAATCAGTCCTCTTGTCTGTCTACTCGTCTCCATCTTCAAGTTATAGCCAGGATAATACTACTTATGGTATAGCATTTCCTACTTGTCTCTTTTGAAGTGAACATTTGGACGAGGGACATATTTGTGTCCTTGTTTTGTACTTCAACTGCAAATCTCTGCTTCCATTTTCAGCTATTTTTGTGGCATTTTGCATGCATGGCAATTAGTTTTCCTTATATGCAGTTTCCATACCATTTCTCATTCATATCAGCCTTTTATTTCCTGGTTGGCCGGTCCTCGTGTTTTCTAGCACTGTAAGGTAGGGGATCCAGTGGTAGGTTTCAACATCATGGTATAGTTGCCAGTTAATTGACTCATCTTGTAAAAGTTCTTATCATTTAAGCGCATGTATCTGCCTAACAAGATTAAAGTTAGTTTCTACTGCCTTTATTTTTTCATGTAAGCCCTAGTCGTAGTTTTTATGCAATGAAATCTAAGTTGCACATGTGACCTCTCTCCGATTCTTCTAATTGATTATTGGCCATCATAACTGTTTTGTATCACGTCTCTATTGTACATTAACGAATCACTATAATTTTCTTTACAGAGAGACATATTGCCTCATTTCTGAGTGCGATTGGGCAAAAGTTTCTGTCAATGTACCGATCATGTGGAACATACATTGCTTATGTCACTATTCTCATAAGCGTATACCTGGTCAAACCCAATTATGTATCGTTTGGATACATTTTCCTTCTCCTGCTCTGGATTACTGGAAGACAACTGTTTGAGGAAACTAAAAGACGCCTGTGGTTCCCTTTGAAAGCATATGCAGTTTTGGTGTTTATGTTTATCTACTGCTTAAGTAGCTTTGTAAGCTTGCAGCTTTGGTTATCTGGATTTATTGATCTGTACTTTTATTTGGGTTACAACTCCAAAGCACCACTGCTGGATAACGTATGGGAATCTCTTGCTGTGTTGATCGTGATGCAACTTTACAGCTATGAAAGGAGGCAGAGTGGACACTACATTCCAGGTCAATCTAGTTTACTTCATCCTGGAGTTTTTGGCTTTTTTGAAAGATTTTTGGTATGGCATGGTCAGAAGATCCTGTTCGCTGCATTGTTTTATGCATCTTTATCTCCAATTAGTGTGTTTGGATTTGTATATCTCCTTGGCCTTGTCCTCTGCACAACCTTTCCAAAGTCTTCTTCAATACCATCCAAATCATTTTTGATATATACTGGATTTTTGGTTTCTGTGGAGTATCTTTTCCAACTGTGGGGCATGCAGGCTCAAATGTTACCTGGGCAAAAATATGCTGAGTTGTCTTTCTACTTGGGGCTTCGAGTATATGAACCTGGATTTTGGGGTATAGAATCAGGTCTACGAGGCAAAGTGCTAGTTGTTGCTGCATGTACGCTGCAGTACAATATATTTCGTTGGCTAGAACGAACACCTGGTTTAAATATTATAAAAGGAAAATATGAAGAGCCTTGTCCGCTATTCGTCTATGCAGAGAACACTACTTTAAGTGTTTCCAGTTCTAATGGTGAAAGTCCTTCCTCAACAGATCATGCTTCTACATCAACGAAACAAGGCGAGGCAACAAGTAACTCATTGCCTTTCTTCTCTCCACGTCATACTCAGGCAACTGGATTTTTGCACCCCAAGACTGAAAGCTCTGAGAGTGGCAGTAGTAAGAAATTTTCATTTGGTCACTTCTGGGGAAGCATCAAAGAGAGTCACAGATGGAACAGGAAGAGGATTCAAGCATTGAAAAAGGAGAGGTTTGAAACACAGAAAAATCTATTGAAAATTTACTTGAAGTTTTGGATAGAGAATATATTTAACCTTTATGGCCTTGAGATAAACATGATCGCTCTGCTTCTTGCAAGTTTTGCTTTGCTGAATGCCATTTCCTTGGTATATATTGCACTGCTTGCTTCATGTGTACTGTTGAGAAGACGCCTAATTCAGAAACTATGGCCTGTAGTTGTTTTTATGTTTGCATCAATTCTCGCAATTGAGTATGTTGCGACGTGGAATAACTTATTGCCTTCGGATCAGGCTCCAAGTGAAACTAATGTGCATTGCCATGACTGCTGGAGTATGGCAGCTCTCTACTTTAGATTTTGCCGGGATTGTTGGCTTGGTATGACCTAACTTTCTGAAGCAATGTTCTTTGTGCATTAGTTCTTTATTTTACACATCCAAGAATTTGGTTCAATTGGAGATGCTTATTCTATTTGTTTTTGCAGGACTGAGAATTGATGATCCACGGACTCTTATTAGCTATTTCGTGGTATTCATGCTTGCCTGTTTCAAACTTCGGGCTGATCACATATCCAGTTTCTCAGAGTCATCGACATATCGTCAGATGAAGTCCCAAAGAAAGAACTCATTTGTCTGGAGAGATCTCTCATTCGAAACAAAGAGCATGTGGACTGTGCTTGATTACCTGAGGCTTTATTGTTACGTTCATCTACTGGATGTTGTGCTTATTCTTATTCTAATCACAGGAACTCTTGAGTATGACATTCTTCACCTGGGTTATCTTGCATTCGCTCTTGTTTTTGCCCGGATGCGACTTGAAATACTGAAGAAGAAAAACAAAATATTCAGATTCTTGCGGGTGTACAATTTTGTTCTCATCGTCTTATCTCTCGCATATCAGTCTCCATTTGTTGGAAACTTTAATGATGGAAAGTGTCAAACAGTTGATTATATTTACGAGGTGATTGGATTTTACAAGTACGACTATGGGTTTCGAATCACTGCAAGATCTGCTCTCGTTGAGATAATCATATTTATGCTAGTATCTCTTCAGTCCTACATGTTTTCCTCCCAGGAGTTTGATTATGTCTCACGGTATCTTGAAGCAGAGCAAATTGGTGCTATTGTGCGGGAGCAAGAGAAGAAAGCAGCACGGAAGACAGAGCAGCTGCAACAAATTCGTGAGGCTGAGGAAAAAAAACGGCAGAGGAATTTGCAGGTGGAGAAGATGAAATCTGAAATGTTGAATCTACGGGTACAGCTTCACAGTATGAATTCTGATTCTAATTTTGGAGTTGCTTCTCCACGCACTGAAGGTTTAAGAAGGAGGAGTCCGTATATAATTCCAGGTAGTGGTGCAGCCAGTCCTAAGATTGAGGGAGTGGTCCACAGGAAAGAGGAGCAGCCAATTGACGAGGATTTACAGTATCCTTTTGAAGTTCACGAGTTTCCTATGAGTACCACTCCGGAAGCACCAGATTCTCCACAGTATTCATTTGGTCCATCTCCTTGTGAGATCACTGAAGTTCAACAGGATCTTGGTGTCATGTCTGTGGAACGTAAAATAAAGGAAAATTCAGAGGGAAAAGATAATCCGTTGATTTCTGCGGTGCAACTTATCGGTGATGGTGTTTCACAGGTACAATTTATGGGAAATCAGGCAGTAAATAACCTTGCGAATTTCTTAAATATCTCGCCGGAAAATTCAGATATAAATGAGCAGTCCTCTGTTGATGATGAGGTGTATGATGAGATGGAAAGTCAGAAAAGAAAACACACACCTTTTGAACGGTCAACATCTCTACAATCTGACAGGAGTAGTGATGGCACTAGCTTTCAGATAGGAAGGATCCTTCGTCATATATGGTCTAGGATGCAGTCAAACAATGATATTGTTTGTTATTGCTGCTTTGTTCTTGTGTTTCTGTGGAACTTCAGTCTTCTTTCCATGGTTTATCTGGCAGCTTTGTTCCTATACGCCCTCTGCGTTCACACTGGCCCTACCCACATCTTCTGGGTCATCATGCTAATGTACACAGAAATATATATTCTGCTCCAGTATTTATACCAGATTATAATCCAGCACTGTGGGTTAAGCATTGATGCACCTCTTCTTCATGAATTGGGATTCCCAACGCAAAGAATCAAATCATCATTTGTCGTCAGCTCGTTGCCTCTGTTCCTTATTTACATATTTACTCTCGTACAGAGTGCTATAACAGTAAAAGATGGCGATTGGGTTCCTTCTGGTGATTTTACTTCGCGCCGAAATGCCCGTGGTAGCCAGCATGATATTACAAGAATTAGCTGGAGCCAGAGAATCTCGGGTGTGTTCAAGAAGCTCAGAGATAGTGGGAGATTGGTGATCAGAAATATCTGCCGGTACTGGATCTCTCTGACACGTGGAGCAGAATCCCCTCCTTACTTTGTTCAGGTGACAATGGATGTCCACATGTGGCCTGAAGATGGAATTCAGCCTGAAAGAGTTGAATGTAGAATGAATAACTTACTTAGGCTTGTTCATAATGAGAGATGCGAGAAGGAAAATCCTGATCTTTGCCTGTACTCTAGCAGGGTTCACGTACAAAGTATAGAAAGAAGTTCAGAGACCCCAAACGAGGCCTTAGTTGTTCTCGAGGTTGAGTATGCTTCTCCCACGAATGGGTGTTCTTCAGCAGAATGGTATAAATCACTTACCCCAGCATCGGATGTGGCGAAAGAAATCCGTAAAGCCCAACATGGTGGACTTGTTGAAGGAACTGGATTTCCTTACCCCATTCTCTCTGTGATTGGCGGAGGTAAGAGAGAAACAGACCTTTATGCCTACATATTTGGTGCTGATTTGATGGTCTTCTTTCTGGTTGCCATCTTCTACCAATCAGTCATTAAAAATAAAAGCGAGTTCATTGATGTATATCAGCTAGAAGACCAGTTCCCATTTGACTATGTCATTATTCTAATGGTAATCTATTATACAAGCTCGTATATCATTTCACATCCGTAGTGTGTCAGTGCCCTAACTCGATGAAACGCTTTTTTGACAGGTTATCTTCTTCCTGATTGTTGTTGATCGTGTCATCTATCTTTGCTCATTTGCGACTGGAAAAGTGGTATATTACCTCTTCAGTCTTATTCTCTTCACATATGCAGTGACAGAATATGCTTGGAGCATATATCCTACCCAGCAACATGCTGCTGGGTTGGCTCTCAGGATCATATTTCTTGCCAAAGCTATGTCACTAGCTCTCCAGGCTATTCAGATCCGCTATGGATTACCTCATAAAAGCACCCTGTACCGGCAGTTTTTGACAAGTGAAGTTTCACGGATCAATTACTATGGCTACAGACTTTATCGGGCTCTTCCTTTCCTGTATGAGCTGAGATGCGTGCTTGACTGGTCTTGCACAGCTACATCACTGACAATGTATGACTGGCTTAAGGTGTGTGGTTTGATCCCTGCAAAGTTTTTTTTATCTAGACCCCTTGTTATGATCATGGATCATTCATATTTAGTTTGAACATACGGCCAAGGACTTAAGGTCTGTTCCTTTGCAGTTGGAAGATGTAAATGCGAGTTTGTATCTTGTCAAATGCGATACAGTTTTAAATCGAGCTACACACAAACATGGGGAGAGGCAAACCAAAATGACTAAATGCTGCAACGGAATATGTCTGTTCTTTATCTTGTTATGCGTTATCTGGGCTCCTATGCTGGTAAGAGTGTTCTTAACTACTTACAACAAAAGTTTTATAATGCTTTTGTAAAGTTTGTTCATTGGAGCCTGAATTATCACCACGTTCTTGGGATGAATAGTACTCCTGACGAGTGTATGCTTATAAGTCTCAGAGACGGAATTTTGTGCTGGCTTAAACCAACAAATCTCTCTGATTTCTTAGAAGTTGGGTATCTGTTGAGTCATTTGTTTGTTGGTATTGGCTTTATCCTTGCAGATGTACAGCAGTGGCAACCCAACAAACATTGCCAATCCGATAAAAGATGCGAGCGTTCAGATTGATATAAAAACAGTTGGTGGAAAGCTTACTTTGTACCAAACAACCTTGTGTGAGAGAATCTCAGGGGATAACATTGATCTTGGGCTAGATCTTGGGTCCCAAAGTTTCTTGCCAATATACAACAAAAATGACATCCAGCTGATATGCTGCCAAGCTGATGCAAGTGTTTTATGGCTTGTCCCTGAGACTGTTGTGACCAGATTTATTCAAACCCTTGACTGGGACACAGATATGGATATCACCTTTTCTTGGGTTCTTAACAGAGATCGACCCAAAGGCAAGGAGACTGTGAAATATGAAAGAAGTGTTGACCCTGAGGACCTTCCAAAACGCTCGGATGTCCAAATGGTTCTCAACGGGTCGATGGATGGATTTAGAGTGCATAACCTGTACCCAAAGTTCTTCCGTGTTACTGGCTCTGGTGATGTCAGGTCTTTCGAGGACCAGGTAAATCTATTTTCCACAGTCTAAAGGTTGATTTCCAGAGACTAGAATGTTTCCTGTTTTGGCTTATACGTTCAACACTGTAATGTTGTTGCTACAGAAGGATGAAGTGAGTGCAGACATACTCATGAACCATGCAGATTTGAAGTGGTGGTGGTCATTCCATAATCTTAAAGCGTCTGAAAATATCAGCGCGTGCGAGGGCATGGATGGACCAGTTGCTATCATAATGTCTGAGGAAACACCCCCACGTAAGTTAGTTCAGTGAATTATAAGTGCTTACTCAAGACTCGTGCTTCTATTAATAATACCTGGAATAATATGCAGAGGGCATTCTGGGTGACACGCTCAGCAAATTCAGTATATGGGGACTCTATATAACATTTGTACTAGCAGTGGGGCGTTTCATCAGGCTTCAATGCTCTGACCTGCGGATGAGAATACCTTATGAGAACCTGCCTTCGTGTGACAGGTACAAAATGCAATCATTGTTCAAGATGTTTTGCCTTTTTCATAGTGCTCTTCGTGTTGACACCACTCACTATTGAATGTAGATTAATAGCCATATGTGAGGACTTATATGCTGCGAGAGCAGAGGGTGAGCTCGGAGTAGAAGAAGTTCTATACTGGACGCTTGTGAAGATCTATAGATCCCCGCACATGCTGCTTGAGTATACAAAACTAGACTATGATGTTTAGATCCAACCAGTCTTTCACAGTATATAAACTTTTTGTCGTGTTTGTACATACTAAAAGTGACAATTTTGAGGTTCTTTTTCCTTAGTTAGCATCTTTTACTTGATCGTTATATTGAACGACATTGATTCTTGTAGTTGTGATAAAGAACAGAGAAGTTATGTACTAGGACTCTCTGCGTGTGTCCTCTGGCAAGCCATGCTTGTGGATGACCCATATTCTGTTGGGTCATCTCATGATACTGTTTGGAATTGATACAAAGAGAGGTTTGACGTTCATAAAGTCGATAATTGCATGTCCTAAATTCGAATATAACGTTTTATCCAGCAAAAAAAAAAAGAAAAAAAAAGTACTACATAACACAATTTATTCTGGAAGATAAAAGTCTGAATTTGAAATCAAATGATTGGGCTTTATAAATACTTTAGTGTTATAAATTATTATAATAATATATATATATATATATATTTGTGTATATATATGTGTATATATATATTTGGGTGGAGAATAAGAGAAAGATTCTTCAAAAAGAGAAAAACTTGAGACTGATATATTTTTGTTGATGATTGATTGATATGATTTCAAAGTTACAATACCAACTAAAGGAGAGAAAGACACCTCATTAGATAGGTGTCGAAAACAAAACAAGATTAGTGTCCTACAAAGTGACACTTATAAAGTAAAGTGACACATCAAGGTCAAGTGTCAATTCTATTGATGAATAATCATTTTTCATAATACTCTCCCTTGAGTATTCATCACCATGAAAGTGTCATCTACTGCCTCGTTAAAAACCTTATACGGAAAAATCCATTGGGATAAAAACCGTAATAAGGGAAAAAGAGTGCAGCGATGTAATCTCCCCCTGAAATAAACGATTTTCATCTCCTTCTCAAAAGTCACGAAGATGAGTATCCCGATACTTTGAATATATGTTCTGAATGTTGTTGTAGCAAGGGCTTTTGGGAATAGATCGGCTGCGTTTTTACTCGAGCGGATATATTGCACGTCTACGTCCTTGTTTTTCTCGAGCTCTTGGATGTACGAGGAGAGTCATGGTGGAATGTGCATTGTTCGATCACTCTTGAGTTGAGCGACACAAGCGACATTATCTTCGAATAATACTGTTGTCGCCCTATTGATATCAATACCACTTGCTTCTTGGATGTGATGAGTCAATGACCTTAGTCAAACACATTCTCTACATGCCTCACGAAGTGCAATTTTATCTGGTTTGAAACCGAGCTTTAAGTGGGTCTGATAAATAACCTGGATCTGCAAAGCCAACTAGACCAAAAACAAAGTTTCTGCATTAAAATAATCCTAATCAACTTTATCTTGTAGATACCGAAAAAATGTGTTTTGTATCGTTTCAATGTCTCCGTGTAGGAGACAAAATATATTCTGCAAGTAGATTAGTAGAAAATGATATCTATGGTCTAGTACGATTGGTATATAAGGTACTTCATGATCTAAAACTTCCTCATTATCCTCTCAATGTCAAAATGGATCCTTATAAATATCGAGTGATTTATTATCCATCAGGGTACTCATAAAATGAGTTGTTTTAACCATATTAAAATGAGAAAATACTCTTTTAGTGTAATTTGATTGATGCATAAATATTCCATCTTAAAGATACTCAATTTGGATTTCGAGACTCTTTTGTCTTTCCAAGATCTTTCATTTCAAACTTTTCTTTCATATGAGCTCTTGCATCATCACTCTTTGTGACTCCCAATTATATTCAAGTCATCAACATAAACAACAATGATCCCAAAGCAATGCAATGGGCAAATCACATTGTTAATGTATCCTTTTTTCAACAAAAATTCACTTAAACGATTGTACCACATGCGGCCATATTGCTTTAATCGGTAAAGTGATCGTTATATTTTCATTGATCATCTTGTAATATTTGATTTCTCTGGGATCTTAAATCCTTATGAAATTTCATATAAATATCATTGTCAAATGATCCATATAAATATGCAGTCATGACATCCATAAGATACATTTCTAAATTCTTAGACCAACATACTCATCAAGTATCTAAAATGACTGCATCAATTACCGGAGATTTTGTATCTTCAAAATCTATTTCCGGTCTTTGAGAGAAACCTTGAGCAATTAATCAGGTTTTATATCTAGACTTCTGGTTCATAGTATCTCGAAAATAATATTTCTTTCCAATGTCATTTATCTCAACAATTTTGTTGAATATTATATGATTTAACATAACTCTTTAAAGTGATGTTTAACAACAATCACAACTTAGTAAGGTTCCCGGGAACATAATTTTGATATTATTTAATCCTTCATGGATTTATTCTTTATGGATTTTTGAATCCATGAGATGCTACTCAAGTCTTGTATATTTTGCCAAACATACCAAAATTTACTTTATTTCCTTGAAAATTCACACCCGTTTCTGCTTGACTTTATGGTTCAATGTTATCATTTTTCATACGGGTTTAACATAGACTTGGGCGTCTCTTAATCATATTTGGCCAAAATTTACCTTTTCTACACTCACTCGTAGAGGTAGTTTCATAATAATCCTCATTTACATAGCGCGCTAAATAATTTATCTTGTCGACAATAATTTTTCTTTGGTTCTTTAGTTTCAGTGACATGGTAAATCGTGATCACTTCTATTATCTCATTCAGGTACCTGATTTTATTATTAACCTATGTCAATGACCTCTTTGGGGGATTGATCCTTTTTCTTTAAATACTTGTAATGCTCCTTTTTCCTTTTCCGAGGATTTTTATTCTTGGAACCAAAATAGTCTCTCTCGTAGACTTTTACATTATCAATGTTATCTTTTAATCGGAGCATTTTCAGCTAGAGTAAGAGATTTTTCTCTTAAAGATCATTTGTATGTCTCGCAGTCGAGTGATAACATTTTGTATCTAAATTATCTTTTGAACTTCCAGTTCAAACTGATTTTGAACTGATTTTTATGAGGATCCGATAATTCATTTTATTTAATCTCACAGCTGTTTATATCCACCATTAATACTTCTTGCATTTCAGTTGCAACATGTTTTTAATAGTTTCTTTTAAACATATGAATTTCATGTTCTTGTCCAACTTATTCAAATTTTTGCAATCAACTGAATTTGATTAAAGATCAAAATTCATTGTATACAAGAAAACATAATCTTCAATATCTTCCTAAAGTGAGATTCTCATATTCTCCCCCTCGAGATGATATGACTTTTGATATATTCATCTCGAATTGAATCTCACTTTATTTTGTGTTTAATCTTATTGTGAGATTTCATATTCACATATCAAACTCCGAGTCCATCCATTTTTCTTGACCGTTTAACCTTCCGGAAAGTATTTCTATTTTAGGAGTTAAGCTCATTTTACTCATTTCATTTTTCTAACAAACCCCCATTACATCCGATTGATTTCATTTCTCATTCGGTTTTCTAGAAGATTATGTTTATATGTCTATAATAGTCCCCTTCCCACACTGGCACTCGAACTCGTGATCTCTCATCCCATTTAGGAAGCAAATCACCAGCTACGTTGTCCGATCGGGTTATGGTCTCCATCCCACACCGAAACTCGAACTCGTGACATCTCATCCCCTTTGGGAAGCAAATCACTAGTTACGCTATCCGATTTGGGTTGAAAAACTCATATTTTTAGGATCAAACACCTTTTTCTAAATGATTTTCTTTATCATATTCATTTTTCTGGAAGATTTCATCTATATGCCTCTTCTATAAATTTTTCATCTTTGTCTTTTAGACATTTTTCTTTAAATAGTTCTTCTGGAATCTTTTCATTTTGTTCTTCCATCTTTTCTTTCAGGGATTTTATCTTTTGAGCCCATCGACCTCCCCCTTTTAACTGAACCTTATGTTCGTTAACTTTTTCTTCTGAAATATTAAGTCTAGATGAGACATTAATAACAACGATATATGATTTCGTCACTGTATTAATATCTGTAAATGCATCTGGTATTCATTTGCCATATTTTACAATACACAATTTTCTGAATTTCTAGTCCTCTTTGATTTATAGGAGGATCAAGATGCAACAATATGATGGGTGTCATGCAACATCTTCTAATACGTGATTATTTCCTCCCCCTGGAAATTCATCTTCATTAAAGATACAATTTGGCGAAATGTGCCGTAAAACATCACCATATTGCGGTTCAAGGTATCTAATGATACTTTGTGACATATATCATATATAAATTCTCAATCTCTTTTGTGCCCTCATTATTCGTTCTCTGCGGTGGACTAATATGAACATAACCGCATATCCAAAAACACGGAGATGAGATACATTTCGCTTTTGCTCAAATGTTAATTCAAATGAGGGGAAATTCATGGTATGCACTTGGTCTTATCTGTACCAAAGCCGTAACATGCAAAATAGCATGTCCCCACACTGAAATTAGGAGTTTCGTTCTCAATATTAATGGTCTAGCAATCAGTTGCAATCTTTTAATCAAAGACTCGGTCATGCC
>OVAU01000620.1:0-15059 GCA_900406315.1 Biscutella laevigata subsp. laevigata
AATTAAATCACAATTAAACCAAAATTAAACCTAATATTAACCGATAATACCCAAACCGTATAACCTGAAATTGTCTGAATTACCTGAAATTATCCAAAAGTATTCGATCTAGCCGGAAATTAGGTTAATTTTAGCAAAATTTTAATAACCTGAAATACCTTAGAATCAATTTCAATTTCGGTTAAATTCGGTTAAATTTTTGAAAACCGATTACCTAAAATAACCGAACCAATTGAGTTGGAAAAACCAAAATCGCATTCTAGCCACAAATCTTGGATTATCAGATCGATAATGAATCGGGTTGGATCATTTGATCGGCTTTGATACTATGTTAAGTTTATGAGCTTCCAACTCAAAATCAATTGACAATTAATAGACTAGTTTAAATCCTTTATATACTATTTAAAATTCATTTCTACATCCAATGTGGATATTATTCCCTAATAGTTGTCTCATATTCTCTCTTTTGTTTTACTTTGTTTGTGTAGTTTCCATACGTATGATTTTGCTAGACATTTCGTGAATGCATGCATGTGTATTCTTGGAGTCGAAGCAAAATATGAAGGAGTTGTGGATGATCAAGGCAAAGTCACTCGAGTAGCTGTTGTAATTACCCATCTTGAAACTCTTCTTTTAAGATTGATGTAATGCTATGGTNAATCTGTTCATCTAATCTTTTTGTGTATTTGGGGTTTTAATTAGTTTCCCATTGGGATAGAACCTGAGAGATTTATAAATAAAAGTGAAGTCTCTGAAGTCATACATTACATGAACAAGTATNGGTTTGATCATCTAACCTTTTTTGTATATTTGGTTTTAAGTTTCCCATTGGGATAGAACCTGAGAGATTTATAAACAAAAGTGAAGTCTCTGAAGTCATACATTACATGAACAAGTATAAAACCGATTTTGGTGGCAGAAAGGTAATAAGTTGCGTTGGTTAAGTAGTTATCCGCTTGACAATAATAATTATTAGGTTAAGCTTTCAATTCTCCGCGAGAACATTTGTTTCTTTCTTTTCTTTTTATGAAAGTTTGAATTAGTAGCTAGGCGGAGTTGTTTAACATTGTTGTTTTCAATGGACAGTTGNATAATTATTAGGTTAAGCTTTCAATTCTCCGTGAGAACATTTGTTTCTTTCTTTTTATTTAAGTTTGAATTAGTAGGCGGAGTTGTTTAACATTGTTGTTTTCAATGGACAGTTGATATTAGGAGTTGATCGTCTCGATACAATCAAAGGGATTCCACAAAAGTATCAAGCATTTGAGACATTTTTAGAGGAAAATGAAGAATGGCGTGGTAAAGTAGTGTTACTTCAAATTGCAATTCCAACAAGGAATGGTATTGGTGAATGTAAGTTTCTTTTCTCTATCTCTTCTTCTATTATATGTATCAAATTCATAGGATTGTATGTTTGTGTGTTATTACAGATCAAAAGATCAAAGACCAATGTCATGGACTTGTTGGACGAATTAATGGTCGTTTTGGTTCTATCTCTGCTGTTCCAATCATTCATCTGGTTTGCTATTTTTCTCTCTTTTAATGTTGCCACAAGTTATAGTTTTGTTCTAGTCTAATAATTTTCTGATACATTTTCAGGATTGTTCTATTGAGTTTAATCAATTATGCGCACTTTACGCCATCACAGGTAATTGTCATGATTCTGTTACATGTGATAATTTTGTTTGATGATGTCAAACTTCACAATCTTGTATCTTATAATGAATTGGTAATGAAATAGTTCACTGCCTATGAGAATATCTAACACACTCCTAAGATAAAAAGTAGGTTTGAGATCTGGTCCGGTGTGGATCAAAATGAATCGGTTTATTTGGTTAGGGAGTAATTCAAATAATAGAAAATTTACCGAAATTAACAATTTTTTTGTTCAGTCTGATAATTTCATATCGATTCGGTTAATTCATATAATTTCGGTTGATTTGATTTGAGTATTTTCGGTTAATTCAGGTTAATTTTCAAAATTTGATTTTAGTTTAATATTGGTTTAATTCGAGTTTGATAAAATTTTAATAAAAAAACAAAACTTGATTACCTGATCGGTTCAGCCAACCAAACCGATATTTGAAACATTTCAATTTATTTCTGATTAATTAGTTATTCAAAGCTGACATTAAACCAAATACCGGAATTCCAATTTATAATTTTTGGTTCGGTTCACTTTCGCAATCATATTTGATAAAACTTAACTATAAGATTAAACTTCCCTCTCAAATCGAGTTAACAACATCTTCTTTAAAACATGTTTCTTATATATTAGATTAGGTCTTAGTTTATTGTCTTCCTAACAAATGAGTTTATGTTTCTTTCTTTAGATGTATTACTCGTAACATCTTTGAGAGATGGGATGAATCTTGTGAGTTCTGAGTTTATTGCGTGCCAAAACGGAGAGAAAGGTGCTCTCATTCTCAGTGAGGTAAATGAGTTTTACAGAGTTCTCATGTTACAATATTCATGACTCTAATGTTTATAATGTTCAAAATAATTGATTGTTTGCATGAGGTTCATAGTTTGCAGGTGCTGGACAGTCACTTGGTGCAGGAGCTCTTCTTGTGAATCCATGGAACATTAAAGAAGTTGCTAATGCCATAAAAGAAGCTCTAAACATGTCACCTGAAGAAAAGGAGAGAAAACATAAAATCAATTTTCACTATGTGATAACTCATTCTACTCAACAATGGGCAGATGATTTCATGAAGTGTGTGCAAAATGAAAACATTATTTCTCTTAAGAACTTATCTCAAACTTTGTTCTTTTATTCTTTGTGCAGTAAACTGAATGAGATTACAACTAATGCTGAGCTAAGAACTGAGAAAGTCCCACATGAACTTCCACAACATGATGCCATTCAACAATATTCAAAGTCTAATAATAGACTGCTCATTCTTGTAAGTGCTATAAACCGTCCAAATATTTTAGCATTTTTTCGGTACCGGTTTGTGGTTGGTTCAGTTTCAGTTATTTTTTCGGGTAGTTGAGCATGTATCTTTTTTTTACTGAATATTTTTGGATCTAATTTAATGTAATTACTTTTTACCCAAACTACTAGAAAATATCTCAAAATAACCACAAATCTCCGAAAATAACCGAAAAACCAACCAAAAAGTAAAATATTTAACTAGTTTTAAGAAATATTAGTTAAATTAGCAATAAATATTACCAATATTTTATTATTTAACTTTATTTAGGTATTTCAGATATCCACTCGGTTCTCGGTTTGGTACCGGTTCGAGACGGTTCTTAGGTTATAGAAATTTAGGAACTATTAGATTATTTTGTTAATTTGTTTCGGGTCAGTTCGATTTCGTCAAAACCGGATAATTTCCCATCCATATTTATAACTCTCAAAATTTTGCAGGGTTTCTATGGAACACTCACTAAGCCTATTAAAAATCAAGAGAGTGGAGGTGAAAGAGTGAATCTTGAACTGCATCCAGAGCTAAAAGATAATCTAACCGCATTATGCAGTGATCCAAACACAACAGTAGTTGTCTTGAGCAGAAGTGAAAAAGACATATTGGATAAAGTAGATCATGTCTCTCTTCTTTCTAAATATACTTAATTTCTCGTTGTAAAACTGACATATTAACTAAAAACCCAGAACTTTGGAGGATATGATATGTGGCTAGCTGCGGAAAATGGGATATTTCTGAGACATACAAGTGGAGCTTGGGTGACAAAAATGCCAGAAAACATGAATTTGGAATGGATTGATGGTGTCAAGGTTAACTATCTTGGAACTTAAGTATGATAATTGTACTTTACACTCATTAATATTTTGCGGTTGCTTTGTTTACAGCATGTTGTCAACTACTTCACTGAAAGAACTCCAGGATCTTATGTCGAAACGAGTGAGACTTCAGTTGTATGGAACTACGAAAACGCAGGTGATTACTTACTCTTTACATTTATGTAAAAGAGCAGAAAGTGAATAATAGTTCACATCGTAAAGATAAATAGACTTTGAGCAATAATAAAGTTTATGAGTCAATCTACTTATTGTCAATTGGTTTTAAGTTAGAAGCTTATGGATCTTAACATGATATCAGAGCATGAATACATGTTGTTCCATTGAATTGAAGTCGATTTCGTCCAATATATGACAAATTCGATCTGACCCATCCTAAAAATATGATATTTTCGAAATTAATGGATATATATGTGATTCATTATCTTGAGGAGACGTGTGAAGAATATCCCAAGATAAAGGACTTTGGACAATATATAAGTGAAATGAGTCAATCTATTTATTGTCAATCGGTTTTGAGTTGAAATCTCAAGGATGCACACTTGACTTTTTTTTATTGCAAAACTTATGTTCCTTGGTCTTTCTTTGTTTATAGATGCTGAATTCGGGAAAGCTCAAGCAAGAGACATGCTACAACACTTGTGGGCAGGACCAATCTCTAGTGCATCAGTGGATGTTATTCGAGGAGACCGTTCTGTTGAAGTCCATACAGTTGGTGTGACAAAGGTAACTAATATCCTGTCTGATTCTATAAACGCTCTCACACACAAGAGAATGTTCTCATTTGCTACGATCTCTCACATGTTTTTTCTATGGTACCTTAGGGAACTGCAATGGAGCGTATTCTGGGAGAAATAGTGGACAAGAAGTCAATGACTACACCAATAGATTATGTCTTATGCATTGGTTTTTTCTTGGGGAAAGTGAGTTTCTTATATGACTAATTATACATATCTTATAATAAAATGATCCATGGATTTTGATACAAAGGTTGATGATTTTACAGGACGAAGACGTTTACAATTTCTTCGATCCCAAGTTAACCAACAAAACTAAGTCCTCTCCATCTTCGACAGTCTTCAACCTCAAGGAAGAGAATTACTTCTCTGTAGCTGTTGGCCGAACGAACACAAAGGCTCGCTATTTCCTTGACTCATCTGATGAAGTTGTTCAACTGATCAACAAGCTTTGCATACACAACTATGCTTGATTCATCTTATGTGCCTTGAACTTATTTATGTCGTTCTATATTTCTCTGTCTTTCTTCCCTTAGTAGTGGAAATAACTTCGTTTGATTTGATATCTGAACTCATGGATTTGGTTTCATTAATGGGATGGTTCTTGTTGGCCTACATTTTCTATAGAATTCAATTCGGTTAGGATTAGATTTAAACTTANTGATCAACAAGCTTTGCCTACACAACTCTGCTTGATTCATCTTATGTGCCTTGAACTTATTTGTGTCTTTCTATATTTCTCATTGTCTTTCTTCCCTTAGTTGTGGAAATAACTTGGTTTGATTTGATATCTGAACTCATGGATTTGGTTTCATTAATGGGATGGTTCTTGTTGGCCTACATTTTCTATAGAATTCAATTCGGTTAGGATTAGATTTAAACTTATGACTCAAGCTTTCTTCGAGCGTAAGTCAACATTTTGTGAGATCCATAGAGAACTCCAAGGGATTTGTGGATAAAAACTAGGTCTCGGAGGCTGTCTCTGTGTCAATGGTGGAGACCAACAACACGAGGAAAAGACACTTATTGTTGTCTGGAAACCTAGTGAGAAATTCAAACTGTTTCAGAGGTTTCTTGGGGTAAAAGAAAGCAACCCTGTGACCTTTAGGTGACCATAATTTTTCATAATCAAACTCTCATGGATTTTACTAGATGCGGATACAATACAATGTATATGATATTGACAATACAACAGAAATTAACAAAAGAATTATGAAACACACATACACACGATTTCGTGATTTGGAATGAAAATCAAAGGATCACAAGAGGTTCCTCATCGGTTTTAACATGTGCGGTCTCTTGTGTAGATGGCTCAGTCTCCGAAGGAGCTTTCTCTTCAGCCTTTGCAGCCTCTGGAGTTTGCTCGGTCTTGGTTACCTCAGAGGAGTCCTCTTTTGTCTCTTCACTAGTCTCTTCCTTCTTCTCCTATGAATCAACAAGATCAGTAACAACATATATAGATTCAAGTTATTGAGTCTGTATTGTGGAATCTATAAAACCTGAGTCAATGTGGAATCTGTCTCGGTCGTGGCGTTTTTGGACACAACATCAACATTTTCGACAGGGAGAGAGGCTTCGACGATGTCAGATTTCATAGATTTACTCCCACAGGCTCCCATGGTTTCTGATTGATAAGAGGATTATTAAGAAAACAGAATTTACAATGGGAAGAGCTGTGGGAGTACTAAAAAAGAACAAAGGGAAAGAAGTAGAGAACTCCTTGAGACAAAACTAATTTCTTGTTTTCTTATTAGAGGCTGAGCAAATGGAGGAGAGGCATGTGAAGACATATTTATATGCAGGAGATTGTTTGGACAAAAGCTATTTCAGGCAATGTTTGGTCTAATTTCAGATTCACGATGTTTTGATTCTCTGTCACGACCTGTCTATCCGGAAGACAGCTTAATTTCCCACCATCCTTTCTATTTCAGGTTTCAGCGTACAAAGGTCGGTTCAAATCCATTCGGGTTTTCGTATTTATCTTAGAGAATTCAATCAAATTATTTTATTTTTCTGGTCGGTTGGTCGGTCGGATTATCATCGGAACTCAGAAATATCCAAATATTTAGGAATCCTTCTGAGTTTGGATTTCAACCTAAAAAATAATAAAAATTACGAAAAAAATTAAATAAATACTCAGAAACACAAATAACCCAAAAATTTAAACTATATTCACTAGAAAATATCACAAAAATACAAAAACATAAAATTGAGAATAAAATTTAAAAAATATAATCTGAAAATTTGATATTATTTAAGTAGATCAAACATTTAAAAGTAATAATAAAATATTTAGATTTTTTGGTTAATATCTCTAATTAGGTTCATGGTTTAAATCTAATTCAAAATACCTATTCGGGTTAGTATTTTCGGGTCAAGTTTTTGCTCAGCGCTAGGTGAAATAGTGCAATGGGAATAAAAGGACGAGGTGAATAAGAAAACAAGGTGAATTCTCCCAATAGAATCGATGTTCACATATATTTGCAAAATTATGATATTCTTTTCGTTAAAACGGTCACTGTCTCACATTTAACAACTGGAAAGAAACGGCTTCTAGTTTTCTCAGGCACAAAGAATGATCTCATCTCAGGTTTGATTTGGCTACCTTGGATCCTTGGTGCGATCTTGAAGAGAGAATCGTGGCTCACCGGTATGATCTGTTGTCGAGCCTGATCGGTTTTCAGAGTCATCTGATGTATGTTTCTCAATCGTGTCTTCCCAGTCTGCTTCTTCACCTGCTGCTGTTTCTTGGTGCTTGCTGCTTGGACCTTTGTTCACAAGGCTTTTGTACATTGTTAAAGCTTGAGCAATCATGCTAGCAGGATTTGAAGCTGTACTCGGAAGCAACATTGTCGTACCCTAAAACCCACCAAGATAAGTTAATAATAAACCACTGATCGTTAAATAAGCCTGAGAGATGCCAAGACTAGAACAGATTTTTGAAATTTGTTTGTTTACCTCCTTGGCAATATTACCGAAGGCGTGAATATATTGCTCTGCAACTCTCAAACTCGCAGCCTGCAAATTGTACAGTGATGAATTATGAGAACATATTGACACCAACGAAAATAAGAACCCTAATCCCAGTAGCATTATTGCTACGATTCAAAACTGCCACAACTTGGCAATTCCAAGAAACAAAAAGCTTTATCTAGAGAGAATACAGAAATACACGATTAGCCATTTGTGTAAGTACTAGGAAGACATAAGTAATCAACAAGCTAAAATCATTCCCCTACGTGGTCTCATTTACTCACCTCTACTCCCCCAGTTTCCTTAAGGGACNTGGATTTGAAGCTGTACTCGGAAGCAACATTGTCGTACCCTAAAGAAACACTGATCATTAAATAAGCCTGAAAGATGCCAAGAGATAGATTAGAACAGATTGTTGAAGTATATTTCTTTTACCTCCTTGGCAATGTTGCTGAAGGCTTGAATGTATTGCTCTGCAACTCTCAAACTCGCAGCCTGCAAATTGTACAGTGATGAAGTATGAGAACATATTGGCACCAACGAAATAAGAAACCTAAGCCCAGTAGCACTATTGCTACGAGTTCCAAGAAACAGAAACCTTTTATCTAGAGAGAATATAGAAATACACGATTAGCCATTTGTGTAAATTCTAGGAAGACCCAAGTAATCAAGCTAAGATCCTTCCCCTTCGTGCTCTCATTTACTCACCTCTACTCCCCCAGTTTCCTTAAGGGACTGAGATAACAAGGCCAGACCTCTAGCAGTTGCTTGTGCTCTAGCTAGTATTGCTTCTGCTTCACCTGAAGAACATCATCACAGAATAATATAAGAAAAAAACATAGCAGGAGATGGCAACCATTATGTCGAGCATTAGCAGTGAAGAAAACAGTTCCTCTTCCACCAAGCAATCATCCAGGTATAGGAAAGACTAAGCANAAGGCCTTTAGCAGTTGCTTCTGCTCTAGCTAGTATTGCTTCTGCTTCACCTGAAGAACATCATCACAGAATAATATAAGAAAAAAACATAGCAGGAGATGGCAACCATTATGTCGAGCATTAGCAGTGAAGAAAACAGTTCCTCTTCCACCAAGCAATCATCCAGGTATAGGAAAGACTAAGCAAATGGAACTAAAAAATTCTTCTAAAGCAAACAAACAATGGACTTAATGTCTACTCTGAAAGACAGATGTGTTCTCTTTCTCGAGTTTATTGGCTTACTAACCTTGTGCTCGATTCACCTGGTCCAACTTTGCTGCTTCAGATGCCAGGATTACAGAACTTTTCTTACCATCAGCAATGTTGATATGGGATTGCCTTTCTCCTGTTAAAAATACAGTAAAGCAAATGATCGGAAAACATGCTAAGCAGGCCTCTTGTTTTCCAAATACCAAAAAGAAACTCTAAAGGACTAACAGGTAACGTTATGAGCTTTATAAAGTACTGTTCGGTCTCAGAAGATGAGTTTTCCAGAGAAGTCAGGCAAGTTTACCTTCTGACTCAAGAATCTGAGCTCTCTTTTTACGTTCAGCTTCAGCCTGCATTTCCATAGCAGCCCTCACTCCATGAGGGGGCATAATATCCCCTGAAAATACATGAATCAGAATTAAGCAGCAAAGATAGGTGGCTATCACCGGAAAAGAACAAACACAAAACGACTTACTTATCTCATAACGAAGGCACTGAAGGCCCCAGTCTTTTGCAGCAACATTGATAGCTTCCTGCAAGAATGCATATCCATCTCAAAAGTCCATATGTCTCCTTCTTCAATCAATATATTTTCTCTAACTATCAGGACTCTTGAGTTTGGAAAAGAGACAAAACTCAACCCAACAAATACAGTATAACTAAATCCCCCCGTCTGAATCTAAAACTTGACTTGACAATGAAATTGAACAACTAGCAGATTTAAATTCTTTGAATTGTAATGGAGAAGTAGAGTAAGTTATAAAACTTGAAACATAGATAAAGAAGCATAGAGAACACACCACTATCTTCTCATTGAGAGTATCACGTTCCTCAAAGGTCTTATCAAGCGTGATCTTACCAAGCTCACTACGCATTGTGGTCTGAGCCAGCTGTACAACAGCATAGATTGGATTCTCAACGCCATAAGAAGCCAATTTAGGATCCACTATCTGCAAAAAGAAGATATCGATAGAAAGAATTCAGGGAACAGAAACAAGAGTTTTATTTTTTAAAATGATAAAAGAAAAGAGGATAACCTTGACGTAGAGAACCCCATCGATGTGGATACTAACGTTGTCTTTAGTAATGGCAGTCTGATTCGGAATAGGGATTGCTTCTTCCTTGAGGGAATGAACATAAGCAATGCGATCCACTCCAGGAATGAGGAAGTGAATCCCCGACGGCAACGTCTTGGCGTATTTACCGAATCGCTCGATCACAAACGCCTTTCTCTCAGGAACTATCCGGATTCCCCAGTTAAACGGCGGCGTGGTTTGGAAGCTACACCGAACATCCATAAATCAACCAAAGAAATAATCAATCAATCGATCAATCTTAAGGTTCCTAGTCAAATCCGAAGTTAAAAAACAAAATGCGTCCACTCCGATAGAATTTCTACTCAGCGTAAACGAATCCCTAACCTGTTGTAAGGATAGCCGGCGGAGGTGAACTGGCGGACGGTTGCTGCGGCGGCGGAAGATTGCCGGAGGTACGTAACGAACCTCAAGTTAGTGTAACCCAGGGAACTCTTACGGACGAGATGGTTCATCGTCGTCAAACTCTCTGGAAATGAAGAAGGAGAAACCCCAAACAAAACCTCTTCAGGCGTTGCTCAGGCGAGAGACTTCACGAGCTATACGTGGAGAAGAGGCANGACCTCAAGTTAGTGTAACCCAGGGAACTCTTACGGACGAGATGGTTCATCGTCGTCAAACTCTCTGGAAATGAAGAAGAAGAAACCCCAAACAAAACCTCTTCAGGCGTTTCTCAGGCGAGAGACTTCACGAGCTATACGTGGAGAAGAGGCAACCAAATGTATATGGGCTTCAAGGTACTATTAATATTGGGCCCAAAACCGGCCCATTTCTCAGGCGAGACTTCTTGTTCTGCATTTGTAGGCTGTTTCTGTGTTGTTGTCTTTTAAGATTCAACAATAAGGCTGTCTTTTTGTCAGTTAGATCACAATTTCAAAGGAAAGAAGAACTCTTGAACACGAGAAACCAGCGAACAAACACCTTAAATTGAATTTGGAGCTACACTTTTTAAAGATTTGAGACAAATCAACCCAAGGAATGTTCAGTTGAAATAGAGAATGTACTAGTAATGTCGTATCATCAGATCTTTCTCTATTTATGGCTGCTGCTGCTTGTACTCTTCTTTTTCAGTAAGTTTCCAAACTTCCGGAGTAAAGGTTTCTTTTTTTTCATCGGTTGCAGACTTCCAGAATCTTCCGCATGTTCTGCTGAAGACAACTCATTGCTTAGGTGATCCAAGTATTCACTGCCTTCTGCTTTTGATTCGACTTCCTCTTCAGCAAACTCATGCTCTGTCTCTCTCTCTGAAGAAGCTTCTCTCTTTTCTACATTGTAGCCTTCCCACATCTTGACTTCACCTTCCAATAAGTCTTTATATTTGTCGCCTTTTCTTACACCTTCAACTTTGTGAGCTAACCAATGGATTTCTGCGTCGTCTTTCAAATGTTTATCAATGGCTTCGATAGGCCTTTCTTGTACTTTTGGTTCTCCAGTTCTGTGGTGAGACGGATCAGTTCTAGTAATCTCTTCTCTGCACCTGGAACCATTTTCGTTTGAAAATTCTACATCTTTCGGGCGTGAATCGTTATCACTTTCGATGTCACTGAGCTTGCCGTTTTCATCTGGTTTATGTTGAGTGCAAGAAGCTTTTTCTAGCAACTTTGACAACTCTTCAATCCTCTGAAGCGCAGACGCCTCCCTGAACTTCAACTCATCATTATCTTGAATTACAGTCTGCAACTCGGTTTCTTTGTCAAGTAGACTCTCTTTCATCTTTGACAACTCTTCTATCTTCTGTGCTGCTAAAGCTTCCCGCACCTTGAGCTCTTTGTTTTCTTGATAAACTCTTTGATATTCATTTTCTTTCCCAAGACAACTTTGCTCAAGATGTAACAACTCATCAATCTTCTTCAAGGATGCTGCCTCCTTGCCCTTAAGCTCCTCATTTTCATGAAAAACAGCCTGCAACTCGTTCTCTTTATCAAGCAAACTCTGTTTAAGATCTGTCAACTCTCCAATCTTCTGAAGCGATGCCTCATTTTCGACAAGTGCAGTCTTTAGCTCATTTTCTTTATCAACCAAATTTTGTTTAAGATCAGACAACTCCTCTGTTGTCTTAAGTAATGAAACCTCTTTGGATTTTAGCTCCATATTTTCGCAAACAACATCCTGTAACTCACTCTCTTTCACGAGCAAGCTTTTATTCAGATTTGACAGCTCTTCAATCTTCTTTTTGGCTAGAGATTCCTTGTCTTTAAGGTCCTCAATCTCAAGGGTCATACCATGGAGCTCATTTTCTTTATCAAGAAGATTTTCTTGCAGCTTCGTTAACTCTTCAATTTTCTTAAGATAGGCAGCTTCCCTTTCTCTGAGCTCTTCATTTTCTTGAGTAGAATTATGGAGTTTGGTTTCTCTATCAGCAAAAGTTTCGTTTACCTTAGCCAACTCTTCAATCTTCTTATGATAAGAAGACTCTCTTTCTCTCAACTCTGCATTTTCCTGAGCAATGGTCTGCAGTTTGGTTTCTTTCTCAACTAATCTTACATTCGACGATGACAACTCCTCGATCTTCTTGATATATACAGCTTCCTTTTCTTTAAGAAACTCAATTTCTTCAACAGTGTCTTGCAATTTGGTTTCTTTATCAACCAATCTCTCATTCACTGCTGACAACTCTTCAATCTTCTTCAGACAAGAAAGCTCCCTTCCTCTAAGCTCCTCGGCTTCTTGAACAATGCTCAACAGTTTGGTTTCCTTGTCAACCAAGCTCTCATTTGCCACTGACAACTCTTCAATCTTCTTGAGGTAATCAATCTCCCTCCCTCTAAGCTCCTCCGCTTCTTGAACAATGCCCTGCAGTTTTGTTTCTTTATCCACCAAGCTTTCAGACAACTCATCAATCTTTCCGAGTGAAGAAACCTCCATTTCTTTGAGTTTTCTATTTTCTGCAGCAGCATTTTTTAGCTCTTCTTCTTTATCCAACAAGATTTCTTCAAGTTTCATGCTTTCAGCTTTAGCTTCTCCAACTCTTTCCTGTAAATTCTTTATCTTCTCCTCAAGTTCCTTATGACTCTTTTTCACAGTGGCTTCTTCTTCTTTTACTGCACGCATTTCTATTTCCTTAAGATTAAGTAAACTCCCCACCTTGCTAAGTTCTTCCTGCAAGGAGAGATTTTCATCTTCTGATTTCTTCACACTCGCCATCAAACGAAGTTCTTGCTGTTCCCACTTATTCTTAGAACTGAGAAACTCATTCTGAGTGTTTTCTAAACTACTTTTCAGAGTGTCAATTTCGTTTCTTGCATCTTCAAGCATCTTTCCATACTTTTCATTCATATCTTTCGCATTCAACTTCAAACTATCAATCTGGGCTACACAACGTTCGAGTTCCGCTTGACATGTCAAGAGTTTCTCCTTTACTTCATTTGCTTCAAAAGATGCTTCTTGCAAATCCGAACTTAATATTTCCATAGCTTTCTTGCTCTTCTCTTCTTCCTTCTTACAGTTTTCCAACTCTGTTGCAAGTTGAGTCTTTTCATTCAATAGGTTCTGAATTTGTGATGTTGCAGTCTTTTCATTGTGCAGAGCCCTAACCTTTTCTTCTTGGGTGGTTGCAAGGTCAGATTTTATTGACTCAACAAGCTTCTCAAGCTTGGAGGTTTTTTCGTTTAGATCGCAAACCTTGCGTTGGGATTCCTCAAGATCTCTTCCCTGCCTTCCAGTTGTTGTCACAAGCGAGTCAACCTGTTCTTTCAGGACAGCATTATCCAGCTCTGCCTCATGAAGCGCCTGACTGTTGTCCTCCAGCTTCTTCATAGCTGAATCTACAGATTCAAAAGCAGATATCTTCAACTTATTTGATTCTTCAACTTGCTGTTCAAGCTTATCAACCTTGTTCTTCCACTCTGCAGCTAAGCTATTAGCATAGGATTCAATTATTTTAGCAGCTTCGAGATCAACGTGGAGCTGTTCAATGGACTCTTCTTGATCCTTCAGCGTGTTCTCTAGGATGCTAACTTTCTCAAGTTTCCCTCTCAACATCTCAACTTCGGATTTCAGTTTAGAAACAACCTCATCGCCTTGAATTGCTCTGGGTTGTTCCTCTGAACCAACCAAAGCCTTTAAGCGGCTTAATTCAGAACAAAGAATCTCTGCCTTCTCAGCCTGAATCTCAGCAATCTTCGTTGCTTCCTCAGCATGACTAAGAGCCTTATTTTTAGCATCAGCAGTCATAGCCAATTCTTGTTTAATCCTGTGGAGCTCTTCCGTGGTAGAGAGAAGAGCGGAGATGTCCAAAGCATGCTGGCTTCTAATAGACTCAATCTCTTTCTTCCAAGAGTTTTCCTTTTTATGAACCCCTTCAATTCCCGCTTGTTCTAATTCAATGCCTTGGAACTTCTGAATCTCGGAGCTCTCCTCTGCACGTTGCCGAGCTGCCAATGCCTCTCTGAGTTTCTCATTGGCTTCTTTTGTCAGTTTCTCAGATCCTTTAAGATCATCAAGAGCTTTAGCTTTATCTTTCTTAAGCACTGCTATTTGCTCATTAGCTTTCCTCAAATCCTCCTGAATCTGACTCAGTTGAGCATTTAGCTCAAGTCCCTTCCCTAACCGTGATTGCGATTTCTGAAATGTCACCAGAAGAATTAGTCTCTCAAAGCTAAAATCAAAGCAAGAGAAGCTTCAAGTTGAGTTGGTTTTACTTGCCTCAGGTGGAGTAGGAACCCTTGCAGTCCGACGATCAGGAAGAGGCTTGGAGTTAACAGTTTGTGGTGACCGGTCAAGTGAAAGGCGAGTTCCGTGAACCGGGGATGGCGAATGGCCATCGGATTTAGTAGTCCCTGTTGGTTTACTCACTCTCGGTGTTGGTGGCGATGGTTTACTACGAGGAGTCTCCATTAAACCAGTTCTACATCATCCGAAATGTAAAGCACAATGTCACAACCACATCAATGAACAGTAATGAAACAAGTAAACCATCATCTCTGGATCTAACACTTAAGTTAGAAATAGGATTCATCTATAATTATCAATAATCAGATCAATGAGCATCTAAGTGAATATAAGTACTTGGAATGATCAGACAAGTGAAAAAACATGTTTATAATGCAGAATTATCGGAAAAGTGTTGGCAGTGGTCAAACGGAAGATAAAGACAAGAAATAAGTCTACAAGTGACTGTAGCTTCTGCAAGATCCAACACAAGAAACAGAAGAATTCAGATAAAAGTTACAAAATTAATGCAACAACATAAATAAATAGATCAGAATATTATCTGAAGAAAAAAACAAAGCTTCCAGGAGAAAGTGACACAAATAAAATCCAACAACATTTCCGACATAGAAAACAGAAGACAGTGTCTGA
>OVAU01000621.1:0-19016 GCA_900406315.1 Biscutella laevigata subsp. laevigata
GGGTAGGGTAGGGTAGGGCTACCCTAGACAACATCCCTAGATACGACGAAATCGGTGAAAGAAAAGGTGAAGAAGAGCGTTTCTGGCAGAGATACTCCGCAAGAGAGGGAGGGTTCTAATGAACTTTGATACGTCGTCGTTTTCAAGTTTTGGGTACGTTTGATTGGAATGGAAGCTATGTAATTTGGAGGATGTTTCTTTGTCAACTGTTTCACATGGTGTTTTCTTTATTCAACTACCAACATCCACATGGCTTACCGATCGCTGTTCTTTTTTTTTTTTTTTTTTTTTTTTTTGNGTGAATATTAAATAGTTCAGATTCCTCTGTTTCCCAGCATGTTCATGAAACAAAATAAACTGGGATTATTATCCCCCTAAGTCGTAACCATGGGCTTCGTAAGTCTTGTTGTTACTTGTTTGGTTTGGTTTCTTTTCTTTGTTATGGCAAATTTACGATAAAAATGGGAATATGCTCTTTCGGTCTTTCCTCGCATTATCCACAAACCAAACTCAAACTCGTCTTATCTTTTAATTACACAGTTGACACAATAACCGATTTCTGTCGTGACTCTCTCTAGATGTCCCGATCTCTATCTCTTTTACTTTCCCTCTCTAAAGGTCGATTCGCCGCATCCTCTCTCATCCCTTCGTCGCAGCTCGTTTCCTACCGAACACAGTCCTCCGATCGTTGGGCTAACTACAGCGGAAATCTGTACGAAATCGACACCGCCGCCTCATTGGATCCATTAATTCAGAAGCTTGAGGATGCTGTTCACGGGATATATGTCCGACGATCAGCACCTGACTGGCTCCCCTTTGTTCCAGGTGCTTCTTATTGGGTCCCGCCTCCCGGATCGGGATCCCAATCTCATGGGATCGCTCAGCTCGTTGCTAACCTCGCGAATCCGTTAACAGACGAAGAATCTCTTTCTGAACATTCGTCTCATGGATGGCCTTCTTCAGATTACTTCCTTAGAGGTTTATATATCTTAGTTTGATCATATTGCGGTTTTGGCATGCTTCGTAATTTCATGTGAATAATTGCATTTGAATTGGATCACCTGAGGAGATTGATTTAGAAAACTTAACATGTTCAACCGCTATATATAAATCATAAAGTTAGTCATTCTTCGTCATTGTTCCAGGTTCTTAATGTGAGATCATTGATAACATTTAGAGAATCTTTAAACTTTTATAGGTTAAAGCATTCTGTGGTCTGAATGCTTTGTGATAGCGTCTCTGTTAACATCTTGTTTTGGTCCTTGGTTTTAGGTGTACAACCTAAATCGATGGAGACCGAGACCGAGGCAACTTCAAATACTGAGCCTAGCTCCGAGGACAGGGAATCATAAAACCCACACTACTTGAACCACGAGCAGCGTTTAAGGGGAGAAGTCTCTCAGATGTAGATTGTTGGGTCTGTTTCTGTTAAGAAGAAAGATTGAATGTTGCAGGCTCATCAGAATCTGTAGATTGAGCCAAGACATTTATGATGACGCGAAACAGACGACTAGGTTTCTTATTCTGATACCGAAATGTGTACAATCGAATAAGACTAGTTGTTGTAAGCAATGTAGCACTTTCCTCTGTTTAATGTAATCTTTAGTTTTAGCCACTACTGCTGTATATATTTCTGTTTCCTAGCTTCTTCAGTTATTATTAATAAAATCCAAAATTGTGAAACTACATATTTCATTTCAATAATAAAAGAATCACAGTGCTAATTGTACAATATACATTCCTCTCAAGCTCATCCAACAGAAACAGATAATTCATCTACAGAATCAGAAACATCCACGTTCTCGGTGAATTCTGATACCCATTTCTCAAAAACCAATCTGAATTCAGACAAATCCCCACTTGATCTAGACAACAGACTAATCACTTTAATCTTAGTATTAGGATCCAACTCAATTCCTTCCTTGATACATTCCCTCAAAATGATTTTGACTTTATCATTCTTTTTCTCCTTGCACAAACCCGAGATTATAGTTTGATAAGTCCTTTTATTTGGAACTACACCATCTTCTCTCATTCTGCATAGTATAGAACAAGCTTCATCAATTCTTTTTGCACGCACAAGTCCCTTAATGCCTACTGTATACGACACAACATCTAAAGGATATTTCTCCAAGATGCATCGATTAAACAAACAAATTGCAGTTTTGTATTCACCAAGCTCTATAAGACCATCGATTATCACAGTATGAACATGAGCATCGAGTCGGTTTTGTTGCCTGGTCATTCCTTCATACCTCTTAATGGCTTCTTCAGATTTTCCTCCTTGACAAAGTGCAGTAAGATAGCTAGAATATGTATAACAATCCAGTAAGAAACCGCTGTTAGACATGTGGCTTATTAGCTTCAACGGGTGAGAAGTGTAACCGGACTTGCAGAAAAAGTTTAAGAGCGAGTTTCCGGTAACGAGATCTAATTCTGTTTTTGTACCATTGATGATACGAGTGAGGAGATCAAAATCTCTAGACGAACATAAACTAGAGACTACTGAAGCAAACGTATACTGATCAGCCAAGAGGTTCCATTTTTCCAAACTGGTGAAAACTTTAAGAGCGTCTTTGAATCTTCCAAGTTTCGTGAATGTGTGTATCATAACATTGCAAAGAAAGATATCTGGAGCTAAGCCCTTGGATTGCACATTACTTAGCACAGTAAACGCTTCATCAACCATTCCAATATCCATAAAACCCTTGATCAAACTAGTATATATCACGAGATTAGGGGAGCAACCGATCTGAATCATCTTACTGACCAAATCTATCGCCTTTTGTGGCTCTCCTGAACGAAAAAATCCATTAACCAACATGCTCCAGACATTGACAGAAACAGAGATTCCACTACAAATCATCAATCCAACCACTTGAAACCCTTCAGCTACACAGCCTCTTCTACAGAAAACACTAATTATCTGCCCAAATCTCTTATCGTTGGGATAAAAGCCTTCCCTAATCATCATCTTCAAAACTATCTTAACCTTAACTAAATCCCCTCTACTACACAAATGACTTAAAGCGATGTCGAAACTAAAGAAATTCCGAACATGGATTCCCTCAAAAATTTCCAGAGCTTGATATGCAAGATCTACACTGAAATTAACATCCATCATCATATTCATGGCACGAGTGTTGGGCACATATCCAAAGCTATTCATGGCAATAAACACCTCGATAGCCTTCTCATGGATATGCCCACGCCAAAAGATTTCCAGCAATAACAATAAAACCCGAGGCTTTATGACACAACCGGATCTTTTCAATTCTTCTATGATTCGAACAATGCTCTTGTATTCTCGAGCTAGTTTCTTAACAACGGAGACCATGTGATCAAATGCTCGATCATCGTGGAAGTAATTGTGTTGCTTCGCGCACCAGAAGAAGAAATTCAACGTTTTAAGACTAGAAGGAGATTCTCGTAAACGAGTATAGACAAAATCGTGTGTGAGTGGCTTCAGAGGAAATCCAAGTGGAATCTCACCGGTTCCCTTTCCTTTCGGTGAAACTTGACCGTGAATCGAAGAGAAACTGAGTGCGTTAAGGATTTTCCTACTCTGATTTACCCAGTTGCATCTACATCGGGACGCCAAGACGTTGACCATGAAACGGATTCTGTCGGTAACTTTTAAGGGCAACCAAACTAAGATCGAGGAGAAAGTTTGCGACTTTGAAAGGGAAACCACCGGCAAGGTGTAGGGAACAAACAGAGGAGGGTTTTGGTATGGATTAGGAAGAAGACTGGAGCAAAACCCTCTGGTTGTGGCGGAGGCAGCGAGAAATGACTATACGGAATCGGTTAGTTCTTTTAGAAGTCGGTACACTCCGGTTCTTTCCGATAATTTCATCTATGTATAAGCTACAACATAGTCAAACTTATCGGTGAAAGCAAGCTCTCCATCTATGTAAGCAAAGTACATCGCATGCTAATGATTAGTCTTTATAGTTAGGTTATATTGTTCGGATCAGACTACGTCTAATGATTAGGACTAAATTGATGGGTTGAGCCAGGCCCATGCAGTAGTGCAACGCATGGACGACTCTCGAAGACCCGGATAGCAAGCTATCTTAGTGGATCTTCACCCTCAAAAAATAGAGTTAATATCGTGTGAGCCGATGGCCCACATATCAGATATTAAACTGATAAGAACAGATACTACACTTGATCTTAGCCAAAAGGCCGAGAAAGGTATGAATTGGACGGAGGAAGCAGCGTGAACTTTATACTAATCGTGTTAGAGGAAGCGCGTCTTCACTTACCGATGTGGGACTCGAAACCAAATTGAGTTAGATCAATAGAATTTATTTAACTGGATTTGGATCATTTAGCTTTTCTTAAGGCCCAAATCGAATATTAATAGTTACTCCATCATTATAATTGATTTCAACGCGAGGGATCATCACATATGATCGTTGATTTCAACTCGACGGATCATATCTCAACAGAAATATTATTTTCATACGACGTGATCAAAAGGGGTATATTCTCATTAAACATTCAAAGGAAATGTGCTTTTGGCATTTAGAGAGTGGAGATTACATAATTAGAGAGTTATAGGAAAAAACACAACAGAGATCCAACAGCAGTTGTTTAGCATCAGTGCCAAATTGATAAGTAGAGTAAGGAATAATTTTATTAACCAGGTCCGACTTTAGGGATATCGTAGTGCTCACTCATGTTAGCCAGATACTGATTGAAATCTTCTATCCTGTTACGGTGAGATTTGTTCGCTTCCTTAGCTAGTTTCTGCACATCCAATCTCTGTTTCTGCTCTATGTACCGTCTTTCTGCAGGCGTTAATTGATCATCGTCCGGCTGCAACTTCACAACCCTGCCCACATCTTCTTCTTCTTCTCCTTCTTCTCCTTCTATCAGTTTACCCAATACTTCTGTGCTTTCTCCTATAACCAAACCCGATAAGCCAATCAACAACATATTGGTTTTCTTGTGTCCATGAATGTTAAGAAACAGCTTAATCAATGGTTATAGAACTTTTTGGAATGAAGTGGTTGAGCCTACCTTCTAGGATTTCATGTTCGGTAACTTTAACAGCTTGCTCTTCGTGTTTCTTATGTTTCTTCTTCTTTACTCCACCCGCTTTCACATCCAAAGCCTTCCCTTTTAGTTTCAGCTTCCCACCAATGACATTGTCGTATGCAGACATTTCTTGGCTGCCATAAAGAACACCATACAGCAAAACATAAATTTAGAAATGAAACTCGTATATAGAAATTGTAAAAGCCATGAAATTTCCAGTGTTTCAAGTGCGATGCTTTTTCATTGATCTCTTTAGCAGACAAATACCTTGTCCATTATTCAGTAAGACCACACAGCACCACAAAAACAAAAAAAAAAATCATTTTTACAAATTGGAAGCCAAGAGTGAAATTTCAAAGTCTGAAAGCCATAGTGATTGATAACTTTTTGAAAACAAAGATAAAAAAACTATCGACTTAACAAATCAACAGTAAACATATTCACGTTTCATATTGCAAAGTTCCAAAATCTCTACTCGGACACCAAATGTCAATCTGTTAAGCCTTGTTTCTTTACCCGTTAATCGATTAGAGATGCTAAACCTAGACCTTGAAGCAAGTAAATTGCCAATACATGACCCTTATGATTGGCAAAGAAGCAATAGTAGATCTATAAAGTAATACCCTAAAAATTAACAGAGAATCCGTAACACCAAAGCATGCCCTTCATGATTCCCATTTAAATAAAACAAGAGAAATCCAGAAGCACAACAATCGAAGCATAAGTTGAGATGAAATCCAAACCCTAATAAGATCAATCACCTGAAATCGGAGAAGTTGCAGACAGAGAAGATACAAATTCTTTTTGGGGAAATAAAAAGCGTAATATGATTTTATTACCCCTAAGAAGGTCCGGCCCATATGATTTGTCCATTAAAACGATGCCGTTTAAGTTTCCCCCTACACGCGCTTTTTTTTTTTTTTTTCTTTCCTCTCAAATTTGGTTCCCCTCTCTAAATCGAAGTAATTATCGAACGAGACCAAAAAATTCGAAAATTGAGTACGGAATTTCAAATTGGTTCTCCTCATTTCCTTCCTCTATACATCGGAAACCCTAATATCCGTCGCCGGAACTCTTGACTACGTCTTCTGTTGGATTATTTTTTCGGTCGTTGTTGAAAACTGAGAGGAGAATATGTCGAGTAGTGTCTCCTCAAGTGGAGAGCTCTTGAGCCGGTGGAGAAGAATCGAGGAAGACGAACAGGACGATGACGGTTCTGATCCTTCTACAGTACGGCGTCTTAACCAGCGCAAAGAACAATGGTTTCCTCTAACTTTCTGGCTCACTCTGATAGTTCATTGTTAAATTGAGTGAAATCATAATTTAGATAATTTAAGCTGTTACGTTACTTGGAGTTCAGTTCACACATACTTTTTTCTCTATCTTATTTAGGTTTACAGATGCATTCACTTTATTGATATCTTTACCGAAAGATGCTCATATTTGGTGTGGCCATGGGGATGTAATGGGACCGCTTCTGGAGACATTCTATAATTTCTTCAAAGATGATAGAGACGAATCACCTCTCAAGGTCTTATGGAAGAGAATCTCTGAAGAAATGCGGCTTTGTGCCCAATGCATTTGTCAGCACCATCAGACTCAAGAGATGTATGAAAAAGAGTACGAGTGTTCTTCTGTCGGTCCACTTCTTGCTGTCTTGCGGAAACTGGATGAAGAAAGGGTGACTAAGCACTTGCAAGAGATCAACTCGAAAATTGAAAACGGAACATATAATCCAGATCACCATCATGCGCAAGTTGTTAGTGTTATGTACGAGGTACTATAATATATGTTGTCTGCGATTTGGTTACATTTTTTTTGAATAATCACTAAATTGTGATTTTCATTGATGAATTATTTGCTGCCTCTGATAATTTAATTTATACTTTTCTGTTTACTCAGAATCCTCATGTCATGTATTTCTTTACATCCTGAGTTGGGCATCTTATAACCTGTGGCCCTTTATTTTGGTGTCAGGTTTTGATGTTTCCGTTCTTCTTTGATGATATGTCCTTATGCGCTGAGTTTGAGAAATTCATTGAGTCAATCGACAACATTCACGAGCTTGCATTTGCTGAGAATCAAGAATTTCCGGTATATTCATACGCCTAAGGAAGCTACTTGTGTTTCTTGTAAATGAAATATCTCTGACTTGGTATTTTTTTCGTAATTCTACCTTTTTAGGGTGTGTATGCACTTCTGTTTCTCAATAGAAGGGTGCGTATAATTGGTTATCGCTTGGCAAGGGCCATGGGAAAGTTAAGGTATTTTTCCTTTTGAATACATAGACTAAGTAAAGTCATTGCTAACTCTGTTCTCAGGACCATCTTTAGTGCTTGTCAAACTTCAATAGCATATATTATCTGGTCTCATATCAGGTCAGCAGCCCAGTTGGAGCGCCTCCAGCCACTGCTCAAGAAATTCATTGGAATTCTAGAGACGGAGGGGCTGCCTTCTGCATCTCAGGAACCAAGGCCAAGAATTCATCTAGACCGCTCATCCATATGGCTTGGGATGACATCATTGTAAGAGTTAGTGTCTAAATCTCCTCGTCTAGTTATGGTTCTTTTTCTAGTTTTCATTTTTTTTCTTCTTAATTTGCTGATTTTCTGAATATTTTATACTACTTGAAGGCTTGAGTTCTTAGAAGGCCCCGCTTTTGAAGAAGGCATATTAGAGCCTTATCCCATTTTTGTTGATACAGTGTTGAATCACATAAGCGGTGATTCTCCTGAATTTTCTCTGGCCGTTAACTGCCTGAAAGAGCTATTTAAGACACTTGGTATAGTAACTATTTTTCGTTTTGCAAAGTACCCATTTGATCTTGAAGGTCTATTTATGGTAGTTGACACATTTACATATGATTTCTCAAAAGGATGTAAGCTTTGGCTTAGGTCAACCTTGTCCCCAAGTGTGATGCGTAACACATTGTTGGGTCAGTGTTTCCATACAAGAGTTGAGAAGATCCACAAAGCCATTTTTGATCTGTTCCAGCCATTATTACAGGCACGCTTGAATTAGTTTCTCATACTTATTTGTTTTCTGTAATGAGATGGACATGATTTCATTTTACTTACCTTTCCATATCATTGATGTCTGTTTGTCCAGTCCCTTGAGGCTTTGCGAGATGGTGAGCATGAAAAGCAACGTAGACACTTTCTCTACTTTCTCCTTCATCAGGTTCCAGTTAGCAGCAACTTCAGTGTTTTAGCTAGGCGAATTGGCCACAAGGTAGCTCTAGTTTTTTCTTAGTAACACATATCTGTGGCATTTTTTTATCTTGGAATGAAACTATTTTATTTTCTTGTCTTCACTGAAATTTTGAATTTTATTTTCAGATTGCTCTTCTTATAGTACTCAGAGGTTACAAGATGAACCCACCTTGCCCTCCCTTTGAGTGTGCACACATGTGGTTAGTACCACTGAGTTTATCTTTTCTTTTGCAGCTATTTGCTGTTTCCAAAACTTGCTTCGAGAATTGGCTTTTCTTTCAGCCTTGTTTCTGAATATCCATTGAATACTTTTCGCATGAGTATGAAGGATATTAACTAGTATGCATATCGTAGTTTGATATATATATATATATATATATATATATATATATATATATATAGTATTGTAGTTGTGTTTTTTTCTTCTTTCCACAACTTGCGTATGAACTATATATATGGATACCTGGTATTTGGACAGTCATATGTGGAGAATATATAAAGTTCACAGGGATCTGCTTGCAGCATGTCAAAATAGACAAGTATCATGTTTCGAATGCTGTGTTCTATGTATCTCCTGTTCTTTATTGCATGTTTTGGTATAAACTTTTTCTCTGTTCGATAAGTACACTGGGTTTCTCTTAGAAATTTCATGAAAGTCAACTGATATGACAGGGGCCCATCTCTAGTGTCGTCATTTAAAGATTCTTCACTTCATATTTCACTGCGACAACCTGCTATTGATCTTGTCCAAGCTATCCTGGTATCTGATGCAACCGCCCTACTAGCTTCGCTGCTACGTAGTAACACTGGTAAATATATGGGCAGTGAGGCGAACTATGAAAATGATGTCAGTAATTTTCCCTTTTCCCATACTGCTGAAGATGTAAGTGATCTTCCCTGGAGTGACTTTACTCAGCAGAGTAAAATTACTCTTGGGGAATGCAAAGAGTGGATGTGTGTTCCGATGCTGTGGATTACAACTCTTACAAATACAAATCTTCTAAACCTTCCAGTATCACTGTCCCAAGCAGTATTTTGGTCTAGATCACGTTTTTGTTTGGTGGAATCTGAAAAGAATGATGAAATGACGGTTGATATAGAAACTTGGCTTTCATCTTATGCTGTGGAAATCAAAGGCACGCTTGGATGGAGAGTAGCAACAGGATCTGATGATGGGGGGCCAGGAAAGGAGTCCAAAAACTCTGTGACAGTATCAGTGATGTGTCTTACGTTGATAAAAACATTGAAGAGGTACTTTTCGATATCATTGTTATGGTAGGAAAGCCGCTAAGTCTTTATTACACTCTGTCATAGTGAGGCTTTTGGGTTTTGATTTTGTAGATTGACCACTAGTTTTCTAGTCCAAATGGGTGAAGAATGTCAGAAACAATGGACCTGGGTACCAGGGATGGGCGAAACCTTCATCCTTTCTCTTTCAGACCCAGATGATGTACGTAACACCTGAAATGATAGCTGGGTACCATCTCAAGGGATGATTTATGAGTTTCTGTTCCAGTTCAACTATGTGTAAAGTTGAGCAGTTTTGCTGGTGTTGTTTTTGTTAACAGAATGTTAGGCAATTTGGAAAGGCTATGCTGGAACACGTTTCAAATACCAGCGGTCTATCTTGTGGGCTGAAGTTTCTCTGCTCACAAAGTTCACACCTCCCTTTTGTTTTTTCTGGAGTTAGACATGTTTTACAGCAGGTAGGCAGCAGTTTTTTTTTGGATGAAATGTGAAATTTATTAAACGGAAGCAAAAGTTATTTACAATGTTGTGAGCCATTGTTTGCAAATAAAAAAGATAGAGAGAGCCGGGAAGATAGGACAAACAGAGCGGAACCTTGCTATGGAGGGAAACAACACCTATGCCTCGTTAAAACCCTGTCTAGAAAACCCAATGGGATAAAACTAGACGAGGGAAAAAGAGTACACAGGTGTTGTTTTAGCATTTAGAAGTTTGTCCTTTGACTATCCATTTTGAAGTTTGTCTCACTGAATGAAAGTTCAGTAACAGTCTGCCTTTTTGTGCTCTGCATTGTTCTTCTTAATGTTAGTCTTTGCTAAGGCTACAAATCGTCCAACTTGTGCTACTATAGCAGCTGAAACTTTAGGTCGAGCTTCTCACAAACTATATTTTTGAGGTCCTTTTTTACCATGAGTGTCTATATTTTTTCTTCAGGCGATAAATCTCTGACTTGCAACTGTTCTAAAAAGAGCTTATTGCTATTTTTTCTGACTTTGGCAGGTCCATTTGAGCTCTGTTCTACAAAGCTTTCAGATGCTGCACCATTTTCTCTTTTTATTATTTAAGTTGCTGAAGGAAGACGACGTTGCCATTACTGACAGACTGAAGAGTTCAGCAGGGGGATTTTTGAGGCAACCTGACTTTAATGCTTTGCCTGTGAGTGAGAGCAGAAATTCCTTGAGATCTACCCCTGAGTCGCTGAAACTTCTCTATTCGCTGGCAGAAGTTGCCTGGGGCGCGATAAGGAAGTGCTTAGTTGAGGGGAAAGCTTTCATTCATCAAAGTCTTTGCCAGGTATTATTTGAAATTTCTCATAGTGAACCTTTGTTATGATTCTGTTACATGTTCCTTATTATTCTTTCCTCTTCGGATGTCATTTTGAGCTGTATATGCTTCTTAGTAGTCGAGTCTTGTTTTTATTTTGCCTGGCCTTCAATTTATCTAATTTGACAGATGACATGTGTGCGTTTGCTTGAGATTCTTCCTGTTGTTGTGGGAAAACTCATAGTAAGCCGTGAGGAGTCCCATGGTACTAGAGAAACTTTGAAAGACGTATTTGATCTTAAATGGCTTCCTGATCTCATCGATTGGGGAAGGTCACAACTTAAAGTTGTTGTTGCATATTGGAGACGAGCATTAGCCGCTTTGCTTGACATCTTACAAGGATCAAAGAGTGATGCTTCTTCCTCGGCAGTCCAGGCTGTCAAACGTGTACTATCTTCGGGTAAGTGGATTTCCTTCTTGGCAATATTTTCTAATTGGGGTGTTAGAATTGTTGCACACTGGTGATATAATTCGTAATGCACTGCCTCTTCTTAATTCAGATGATGTTGACATCGACCAATTATCAGAACAAATCTCACATCTTGTTCCCAAGGCAAATGAGTACCAGATTCTCAGACCTACTGATGTTGTTGGCAAAGTACTAAATAATATGATGGATCTAACAGTGGATGAGACAGAGAAGGAATCATTGAAGAATTTACCTAGTTTACATAAGTCACATCAACGTGATATCAGTAAAAATACTCCACCTATCAAAAGCATCTCAAAGGTCACTTCTGTGAAGAAGAGTACTTCTAGTAATGATGCTTCAAAGGTTTCAACACCAGTTCTCTCAGAGAGAGATGCTACAGTAAGCTCTAGCAGCAATATTGTTAGGGAACTTCCAACCGCAAACAGTAAACCAAGCAAGGCTGGTGGTATGAGTAAGGAAGCGGAGAAAATACAGAATGCGGAGGATCTTGTTTCATTTGAAAACAGAGCCAACGTAAAGAAGGCTACTTCTGAACTCATGCGATATGGAAATTCAAAAGAGGCTAAAAAATCTGCATTTTCCGATGCAAAAGGCATGGATTTGAGAAAGGTAGTAAATGAGACAGATGTTGATCCACTGGATGTGGCACTTCAATCTCTGAAACCGCAGCCATTACCCCTGGCAAAACCAGGGCCCATGGTTCCAAAACGACAAGTCATTCAACTTTGTGCACCTGTAAATAAGAAATCTGATCGTTGGCAGAGGCAAGAAGCTGGATTCAAAAGATTCAGACCACCGAAGCTTGAAGATTGGTTTAGAAAGATTTTGCAAATGGACTACTATGCTATTGTGGGATTGGTGTCAACTAATAAAGATGAGGATCAGAATGTTGGAAAGTTTAGGGAAGTTCCTGTGCGCTTTGGTTCACCTGAGCAATATATACAGATTTTCCAGCCCTTGGTTCTGGAGGAGTTCAGAGCACAGTTGCAGAGTTCTTTCCAGGAGATGTCATCACTGGAAGAGATGTATTATGGTGTTCTGTCAGTTTTATCGATTGAAAGGGTTGACGATTTTCACTTTGTGCGTTTTATACAAGATGAAAATGATGGCTCCAACTCGAAAAGTTTTTCTGAGAATGACTTGATTTTGTTCACAAAAGAGCATCCAGAAAACAGTTGTGTTGGTATTTACATGATAGGAAAGGTATGTGGTATTTCTTTTTCTTGCATGTGTGTTGGTAAAGAAGAATTAGGATGTACACGGTTGAAATCATCAAGGTGCTATAGTTACTCGATTGCTATACTGATTTGAACCTTAATTTGATTTACTTGAGTTTAATATGAGATAAAGGCTTATTCCTAATGTCTTAATACGTAAACATAGTATTTGTAATGAGATAGGATGATAAGGATAGAGATAACTGTCCTTGCTGTTTCTTAGGTTGAAGGACGGGAATGGGATGACAAAAAACGATCCAGCATTTTGAACGTACGCTTGTATTTTCAGAATGCGTCTTCACGTCTAAATCAAGCTAGAAGGAACATTTTGGAACGTAGCCAGTGGCATGCAAGTCGCATTCTAAACATTACATCCCAAGTTCGAGAGTTTCAAGCTCTGTCGTCCATAAAGGATATTCCTGTACTTCCGGTGATCTTAAATCCTACGATTGATTCTAATTATGATTCTGAAGTTAAAAGATCAGATCTGTGTTCGCTACCGCATTCTCTACAGCATATACTCAAGTCGTCTTTCAATGAGTCTCAACTTCAGGCTATTAGTGTTGCCATTGGCGCATCCAATTTGAGGAAAGCTTTTGAAATTTCACTTATTCAGGGTCCTCCAGGTTGGTCACTTTCTTTCCATTTCAATAATAACTAATCTATCTTTAATGTGCTCCGGTAGAAAGATCAGCATTGTTGATCTTGGACTTTGATGAATGTTAAAAAAATTGTTTGCTTGATAGGGACTGGCAAGACTCGCACTATTGTTGCCATTATCAGTGGTTTGCTTGCATCCGCTTCACAAAAAGCAAGTGACAGGGGCAATTCTGAACAAGCACATAGCTCTTCAACTTCGAGGCAGAGAATGAATCCCACTGTCGCTCTTGCAAGGGCATGGCAAGATGCAGCTCTGGCTAAACAGCTAAATGATGATGGGGAAACAAGAAAAAAGATAGCAGAAAAGATTGGTCGGGGAAGGGTGCTGATCTGTGCTCAGTCAAATGCTGCAGTTGATGAGTTAGTTTCGAGAATATCCAGTTTAGGTCTTTATGGCAGGGATGGGAAGATGTTCAAACCTTATCTTGTGAGGGTTGGAAATGCAAAAACTCTTCATCCAAATTCCATGCCGTTCTTTCTCGATACCCTTGTTGATCAGCGTTTGGCAGAGGAGAGAATGCGGATAAACGCATCTAAGAGTAATAAGGCTGCAGACTCTTCTGCGGTTCTGCGCTCTAATTTAGAAAAGGTCGTTGATCAGATCACCCATTTTGAAGCTAAGCGTGCAAACTTAAATCAGGAAAGTTTGGATTCCAAAGATAAGCTGGACAATGAAAACCTCAACAAAGATGACGATGGCAAGCCAGTGTCTGATGCAGAGCTAGGAATAAGACTGCGGAGGTTATATGAGCAAAAGAGAAAAATTTACAAAGACCTTAGTGCTGTTCAGGCTCAAGAGAGAAAAGCTAACAATGAAATTAGAGCTTTGAAACATAAGTTGCGGAAGTCCATTCTTAAAGAAGCTCAAATAGTTGTTACAACTTTAAGTGGTTGTGGAGGAGACCTGTACAGTGTGTGTGCCGAATCTTTATCAGCTCAAAAATTTGGCACCCCATCCGAAGATAATTTATTTGATGCGGTAGTGATTGACGAAGCAGCTCAGGTAAATATTCTATATACTTGATTTTTTTAACAGGTTGTCTTATAGCTCATCACCATTTTGCTTTTGTGGCTTTACAGGCTCTGGAGCCTGCTACCTTGATTCCTCTACAGCTATTAAAGTCAAGTGGAACAAAATGTATAATGGTGAGAATCGTTCACTTGCGTCACTGAATCTTCTATCAAAGCCACAATTTTATCTAACCTTGCCTATTATAACAGGTTGGAGACCCAAAGCAGCTTCCAGCAACCGTTCTCTCTAATGTTGCAAGTAAATTTTTATATGAGTGCAGTATGTTTGAACGTCTTCAGAGGGCTGGGTACCCCATCCTTATGCTTACCCAGCAGGTACGCTAATTATTTGATCTTCAGCTGCTTTAGTTTTAATTTGGAATTTTCTGATTGTTGTGTTTAAATAATGGAATGTGTTTAAAATCGGAAAATATTGTCTTTTTCTAGAACTTGGGCTTATACTTTCTCTGCTAAAAACAGTATAGGATGCATCCAGAAATTTGTCGGTTCCCGTCAATGCACTTCTATGACAATAAGTTACTAAATGGCGTCGACATGTCGAGCAAATCAGCTCCATTTCACGAGAGCCACTATCTTGGACCGTATGTTTTCTATGACATCGTTGATGGCCAAGAGCATCGAGGTGGGGATTCTAGCTCCATGTGCAATGAACAAGAAGCTGAAGCTGCTGTTCAACTGCTTAGATTTTTCAAGAAGAGGTTCTTAATCATCTTATCTCTGTTCACGCAATGACACATGTTCTTATAAAGTTCAATAATTGTTTTTTTTTTTCTCACTGGCTTGCTCGTTCCTTTCAGATACCCCTCTGAATTTGTCGCTGGAAGGATTGGAATCATTACTCCTTATAAACGTCAGCTTGCCGTATTGCGTTCACGTTTCTCTAGTGCATTTGGGTCTCAAGTAACAGCAGATATGGAATTGAATACTGTGGATGGCTTTCAAGGCAGAGAAGTTGACATATTAGTCCTATCCACTGTAAGAGCTACACATTCTGAGGCTGCTGGGAACAATCAAAGTCGGATTGGTTTTGTTGCTGATGTCAGACGCATGAATGTTGCTCTCACAAGAGCCAAACTCTCACTTTGGATTCTGGGTAACACACGAACCTTGCAAAGAGATCATAACTGGGGTGGTCTTGTGAAAGATGCAAAAGAAAGAGAAGTCATCATCCCAGTCAAGAGACCTTACAACTACATGTTTGGTGAGAAAAAGACGGAGCAAAAGCATTTTGATAATCTCCCGAAGAATTTTCCCGAGCCTGAAAAACAGCATTCACGCTGGAAAGAACAGAGAGCAGAGACATCTTCTGATAGAAAAATGAAGAAATCTGATGATGTTGTGCCTCTCTCATCAAAAAGATCAGAGGGCAAGCACAGCAGACGAAAAGCCAAAGAAGAAGCTTCTTCTGAAAGTGAACAACTAGCTGCAAGCAGTGAGAAAGTAACATCCGAAGAAAATCCTAAACGGAGCCATGAAAAGAAACACAAATTGAAATGTACAGAGAAAAGCAGTTCAAAGAACGAAGATCCAAATGCGTGTAAGAAATCAAAGAAGGCTTCATCAAAGGTTGACAGTAAGAAGAGGGAAAATCCCACAGATGAAATCGAACATAGAGATAGACAAACAAACAAAGACATTGCTTCTAATCAAGGAGGTGTTGAAGATATGATATCCAAACGAAAACAACAACGTGAAGCTGTTGCTGCTATTCTAAATACGTCTCTGATTCCTTCACATAAGCCCAAACCTCCAAAGCGACCATTGTCCCCAAGTTTAACTGCAAGCAGTCACACAAGACCGCCTAAAGCGATCAAAGGTAAGATTTCACTACATAACTAATCTCTTCGCAACTGATGTTCTGCCTCAGGGTAAAAATTGTGCCGAAACCTTACCCTTCACTTTTCTTATTTACAGAGTCTACCAAGAACAACAGTAAACAAAGATAACAAACGTTTTCACAAATGTTATTTCTCGCAAGCCTGAAACAGTTGCTGATTGCCTTTTTGCTGGGTAAGTTTTTACATTCATCTGGCATCATTTTAGGTTCTCCCAATGACAAACTCTAGAACTAGCACTCGGGAGAAATTTTTGGCCTATAGGGCCTGTGCTTTGAAACTTTTTGGTAACTCCAACTCTAAAATTTTGGGTGTAAAGTATGTCTTCGGAGTAATACTTATGTTGTGTATATAAAATTTTCTTCTGATCGAATCATTCGAATGAGACATAATTTTAGCGGAAAATTACTTGGCATAAATCCAACGAAAAAAAGATTGAAGTCTCTGATATTCGCTAAACTTACACCGTGAAAAAAATCATAAGAACCAAATCAAACATTTCAAGAGGTAGATGATGGGTCTGTGCCGCTCTTAACGGCGGACCAAACTTGGCCAATGCTTCTGAAAACGTGAGGCCAGACGGCGTTAATTCCGTTAAGTGTCGCACCAGAAGCTAACCCTAAGACGAAAGTCTCAACGTATCCAGGCTTGGTCTCCAACTTAGCATCGACGACGGCGAGTCTTCCATTAATGGCGTCGATTTTCCTCGCGTCTGTTACCAGTTTATCCTTACTCGAGGCGTTTCTAGAGGACGAAGCGACTCGAACGAGTGCGTTTTGTAGGTCTTCGATTACCTTAACCGAGGCTTCTGCTGGTTCGAGCCCTCTTTTTTGGTAGTGAGAGATTAGTTCCGTCGGAGTTGGGAATTTCTTAGATTTCTGCTTTGCTCCTGCCTGGTTTTGTTCTACTTTGGTTTCCTCCGCCGCGTTCGGTACCGTCGGTTGCTTCATCTTCTTCTCCGGAAATAACAAATAGTAGAATTTTGATTCTCTAATCTGCGAACTTCTTCACACAGCCTTCTGTGTTGGAAATGGAGAAGGAAGATAATAGTTTGATTTTACAATTTCTTTTTTTTCGGGTAATATTTTCTTCGTGGACCTTCCGTTGGGCTTGGGTCCGTTGAAATTGTGAAATTTCACTTTTTACCAATAAGGTTTAGATTAACACAAAAGGTGACACCAAAAGATCACATAACAAACACGTTATACTGTAAATACTAGCTAATTACTGATCAGACCATTAGTCCCATGTACCACGAAGCAACGGAGTAGCTTCAACATCGTCCCCAAAAGTCTTCAAAAGATTACACGTTGACTCATCACCATCACCGTCAGGCTCTAACTCCAACCCTAACTCTTCCTCTATATCGTCGAAAGCTGAGATCAGTAAAAACTCACATCCTTCATAATTCAAGAAATCGGGCGGGTCAGCTGCCCCAAACCGGGTATGTCCTAAATGAGCCTGAAGATGAGCTGGAAACTGGGCTTTTCTCTTTCTTTTCAGCCCACCAAACCCTGACCTTCTTCCTCCTCCTTGCTCTGGGTTCCGTATCTGTATCAAGAAAGAACCTTCTGGTTCAATGTTCAGCGACTCTTGTGGCTCGTGTTCATTAATCTGCGATTCAGATGGGAATTCGAGTTTGTAGACAAGATGTGTATGGTGCTTTCTCGTTGTACTAGGTTTATGTCGGAGAATTCGGTATATTCCTTCTCCGACAGCTCTTGCCGGCGGTTTGTGTCTGTGTCCTCGAGTCTTCGTTTCGTACTCCTCTGTAAAACAAACAAACTTATTTTTTGAATCCACACAAACGAAATAAGTAGCGTAAGTTTACCTCCTTTGAGTGCAGTTTTAACATCTTCAACATTCGTTGTCACCATCTCAACAAATCCCCAAAAAGGTTGCGACTTCTTGCTCGGATCAGGTAGACTTTTCTTACCCATCACAATGAATCTTACCAGAAACTGTTTCTCGATGTTCACTTTCTACGCATAAGAAAAACCAATCGTGAATTCGTGATAAAATCATAGAGATATCATAAAATCGGTGGTGTCTTGTTCATCTTCTTACCTTGGCACCATGTCCTTCTTCACCTTCGTTCTTAGCGTTGGAAGATGAGCTACTACTCTTATCTCTGACACCAGAATCTTTGTCGGAACCTTCTTTACCAGAGAGAGGATCTTGTTTCTCCTCGACAGGATTCTCACCTGACTCTGGACGCATCACTATGTATAACCTTTGAACATCGTCAACACTGTGAGTTTCTTAGACCAACTCCATCAAGGAGTTCTTAAAATGGGGTTCTTAGCATTATTATATTCATATTTATTCAAAACTCATAAGTTAAGAACCCTCAAATCTTATTTATTAAAAACCTTCTCCATCAAGGAGTTCTTAAAATGGGGTTCTTAAAAAAAAAATTTAGATTCAAGAGATTTTTAGTGAGGCCAGACCCATTCTTAATGCTAAACAAGATAGTCCGATTCACCATTCACCATTGTTGGAGCATAAACTCAATAGCTATAGTAAGATTCAAGAGATTTTTAATGAGGTCAGACCCGTTTTTCATACTAGTAAATACACGAACCATGAATTTCCCCTGAAGCACCTTTTGCTTGCACCAACCCCACTCATTTTGGGTTCCATCAAGTTCATGGACCATGAAGTTGTCAATGGCAGTCTGCTGAGTTGGGTCCTGCAAGAAACAATAAACGCAAGAAAACAATAAGTGTTGGACCGATGATGTTGTTTCACATTTCCAACTACCTAGATATACCAACCAAAAGAACAAATCACAAAAAGGTCCCTCTGAGATAAACATTTCTTCCACTCAACACGAATAGATATACCAAGATTAGCCAACATTACTTGCACACCACCAATCAGAAAAATACGGTCAGAATCAAGATAAACCACGATGACACGAAGAAGAAGAGCAAAAGGAGCATTGAGGACGTTGATACGACAAAGATAACTCCCAAATGCAGTTTGGTAAACCTTTGGTGATAATTCA